>JACCIC010000004.1:1722500-2035000 GCA_018907035.1 Sycobia sp. Sy_11
CTCTCTCTCTCTCTCTCTCTCTCTCTCTCTCTCTCTATAAATAAGACATATAAATAAGACTCTCATCATATAAATAAGACCTCGAACGCATAAAAGGCCGCCAACAAGAGATGCTCGAGGATTTTACGATAACGAGGTAAGAGAAAGAGAGAGGAGAGAGAGAGAGAGAGAGAGAGAGAGAGGAAGAGAGAGAGAGAGGAGAGAGGGGAGGGAAGGGCGAGGGAGAGAAAGGAGAAAAATCGAGGAAAAAGATCGAAGGAAAAGAGATGAGCTAGAGAAAAAATCGTCAAAGTTTCCTGAAACTTTGACGATTGGTTTTTTTTCTGTTCCCTAATATATATAATACTATACACCCTTCGTTTCTTGTGTACAATGATAATACGAAAATTAAGAGAAAAGCTCACAATTTAAATATCAATCTATATATATATATATATATATATATATATATATATATTATTATTTCTTTGGTATATAGCACGTTATCAGCGGTTTGAGGTATAGCTCCACAAAAAGATTGGGAGTTGAAGCATTTTGCCATTTTTTTTCAGGTGATAATATTGAAATTCTTAAAAATTCGGAAAATCCATATATATATATATACATATATATAATCATATATATATATGTAGTTCATTCATGTTTGATACTGAAATAAAAGTGTGTTTTTCCTTTTATTGCAAAAAAATACAGCTTCCTTAATTATGTATTTCGCGACTATTTTTAGCAATACGTGACTTAAAAATCCATTCTTATACTAATATATAAAGCCTTTAATTAGTATTTTTATTAAAGCTAATATTAAATAAAATAATGATATTACATAGGTTGAAATGCAGTAAATAATGTCAACACGAATCTAGACTCGAATGTATATGATTGCAAATACACCAAATACTATCCGTATGACAATCATACTACGATTAAATTCACGTTTTAATGAAAATTTTCTTTCCTTCAAATCTTCAAATTCAAATCAAATAGAAATGAATAAATTCTTAGGTGAATTTAAAACGAGTATGTTAGTAGTTTACACGTATATTTCACTTCAAAATTTACAAACGGCCTTTATGAATACAAAGGGAAAAATATCCTTAAAAAGAAACGCCTCTTTTTCTTTTTTCCAACCCGTACCACATTTATTCACGAAGCTTTCATTACAATTCCGTAAAAAATACATTAATTAATTTCAAACTTATTGTTACTAAACAGGAAAAACTTATGAAAAATGATCGAAGAAAAAAGCAAAAATCAGAAAACGCCTTACGTAGAGTGAATAGAGACAATGCGCAAATCAAGTAAAAAAATATGCAATGCCGTTATAATAAAGTTCTGTTATTTGCGAATATTTACAAATAAAAACTAAAAATCCGTTAAGAATGAAGCTGGAGCTGAAATTTTGGACAAAACAAAGTCATTTATTTACCGCTCGCATTCTGCATCGTCGGGGTTCGTGTGAAAAATCGTTTTGCCAGCCTTCTCCCTACCCTCCACTCCACCCCGCACGCGATCGTACACGACAACAAAAGGGACCTTGGAGCACACGCACTGCGGCGCAGGACGAGAGGAAGACAAGAGTGGAGCATCGCCGCACAAAGAGCAAAACAAAAAAAAGAAAAAAGGAAAAGGAGACGCCAGGAAGAGAGAGGGAGAGAGAGAGAGAGAGAGAGAGAGAGAGAGAGAGAGAGAGAGAGAGAGAAGGAGATGGACGACTCGGCTTCGGCGCAAAATTCAAGTGACGTGCAATTTTGCGGTTTTCAGCTTTATGCGCTGCGTGCGAGCGCGCGCGCCCCCGGCAGTTATATATATACATACATATATATAAAGAAGGTTGACGCGTTGTACCGTTTGCGCAGCTCTTTCCATGATTAAATTTTCTACTTTGCAGCGCGGCTGCATATGCGCGAATGCGTTGAATAATTAAGAGGGGTGTGATTTTTCCCGCGGTGCTTTGCCCCCTCCCCGTCATAACAAAAACAAATACCAAAACCACCATTACATAACAGGAATTTACGTTTATAATACAGAGCGACTAATTTAATCGGTGCTAGTAATAGTCTTGGTAAGCAGAATATACACTAGCCTCTTTTAATTTAGCCTTATTCTTTCAGTATAAATTATTACGATACATACAATAATACTTCGACTTGTAGTCCAGATAGAAACTGAAAATAACGTAAAACTAGAGCAATATATATATAATCGAAACCTATACCATGATTGGACACGAAACACAAAGGTTACAACATTAAATGCTGTTGGCACCTGTATCAAAATAATCGTTATTTTACTATGCTGTAAAATTGGCCATGTGTGTATTATTTGTGAACCAGCCGTGGTACATTGCCTGTATACAATGTCACCGATAAACCGTCACGTCGTTTTACCGGCTGCAAAATTTATTACATAAAATATTCGAAGTGACAACAGTGCACATATAGTGTATAATCAAGCAATTGTCGTTTGCCCCAGGTACAACTGCGCGAGCTATTAACGAGTCCTCCCCTGATGCCCCCTCTCTCCTTGTGTACGTACACGAACGTTTCTATCGTACGTTTATCATTCATTGGACGTATAAACAAAATATCATGACCATAAATTGCCGAGAATCTTTGTTTGCATTCCGTAAATTTCGATAAGGAATTCTAATAGAAACGAATAGCAAGAAGTTATTACAGTAAACATCATTTTTAATAACTTAAATCAACTGATGTTTTGATTCTTTTTAAAGGATCGATGAACATGCAACTTTAGTCCAACAATAAACGTTATTTTAATATGTAAGCTAAATGATTTGGAAACTGATGGTAAAAAATAAGAATTTATTGATGCAAAGGTCCATAACAATGTTTTTTGTACTGTTTTCTTAAAATCTAATCGTAGTTTTTCTAATCAACGAAATTTAGCAGCATTTTATTTTCATAAAAATATAGTATCTATATTGGATTTATTGATTTCTATTATTATAAATATTTTGTTTTGAACAATACGGGCACATTTTTCAAGCCTACATATTGTTTTAAAAGTACATAAAAATATATATTAATAACAGAATTTTGCTTTTCTTCGCTAAGAACGTACTTTTGTATTGGTGGAAAGGAAGAAAACAATGACCGAATTAGATATACCTAGATTTGGACAAAATTATATAAAAATTAATCAGAAAATTTTATACATAACTAATTAAACTATATAACAAACAAAATTATTTTGCGATATTTCTGCACATTCACTCGATGTAACAACATTATTTTGGCTGCTTAACAATTACGTTAACTTCATACTTTCTGCCTATGCGTGCGGCATAAATTTCTCCGTCAGACCGAGAATGCATTACGCGGAAGGCGGGGGGAGGGGAGCAGAGCGCGGCGTAAAAGAATCGCAATCTCTACTGGGAATATATATAGCATCAGAAGATGAGGTGGCGTGGTGCACTTCTTATTGCTTATCATTCTCTCGCATCATACGTGTGTGCATATAAAAGCGGGAAGCGAAGAAATGCACCGCGGAGAGACATATACACACACGTGGAAACAAGATGCTCATACTCATTGCTGGGCGGGTGAAGGTATATAAGGAAGGGAAGGGATATTGAATTAATAATAACTATATACGAACATGCGCTACTCATGCAGCTCAAAATATTTTGCTGCGAGGAGAAGAGAAGCGCGGTTGTTTGCTCCTGACAAATAATATACATTGACTTTGTGTAATTTGCCAAAAATGCTAATTAGTATTTTGTATGTATTGGGTAATTAGGCATCGTCAAACTTCGGATTAAGTTACGTTCTCTATGTGTAACGTTCAAGACACTGGAGCATACTCGATGTTGACTAATTATTTGCAACAATATGGATTATGAATTTAACGAAAAAATTTATCAATAATATCCACTACGTTATTGGGCATCATAATGTTTTAAGCATTTATGAGTATATTAAATGTATTTTAGACTCTTATTTAAACTGATACGACTGCTTGCAATTCATTTAGTATTTCAATATATCTAAAAGAGTATTTTAATAAGCACTTCGTGTTCACTTAAGAAAACGTTATAAAAAGCACATCGGTTTAATCGACGAACTTAAGGAATTATTTTAAAAAATACTATTCATTGGCAATGCAATTGCATTGTTAAAACGTACAACTGTAACGTATAATTCTGACGATTTCGAAGAATTGCAGTGAAATCGCTATTAAAGTAAATAATTTGTATAATTTTATTCACCTCGCAAGTTTTACTTCAAGAAATGATGTCAAAGTAGGCATTTTCGAAAAAATTCAGTCTGACTTGAATATGCTCTTTACGAATTATTTAGGTATATAATAGATATTTCTATAGATAGATAGAAAAGAAGCAGCATTCTAAACGAAAAAAAATTCAGAGTAAAGGTCTTGCGGAGTATGAAAAAAAAAATTATATATATATATATACACACACACACATATAGAAAGGAGGAGAGCGGAAAGGAGGGAAAAGAAGCGCAAGAGGGACGAGAAAATGGAAGTGAAGTTGGGGCGAGAAAAGAAGAGCGGAGGGAGGAGCGGAGAGACGGGGGGAAGTTGATGCAGAGTTGAAGGAGGTGGCGGGGAGAGTGCGCCGAGTTCCTAGAAGTGATTTACTCGGTGGCTTCAGACGTATCATCACGAGTGATACGATACGGTCGGCTACTCGGCGGCGCGCGGCTCGTGATGGGAATATATACCATGGGAGAGTGGGACGGAATTGCAGTGGTGTTGACTCAGAGAGCAAGATGGTGGGAGGGGGTAGTACTGGGGTCAGAGACGGAAAACAAAAGGATGAGCATATAGGTGGTGAAATAAGCGAGCGCGAGAAACAGCACTAGGCTCGTAATTGTGTGAGGTGGAGGCGGGGGGGGGGGAGGAAATATCAAGCCGAGCACATTATTATAGACCGTAAGAATGTGCATAGCTATATGTACTGCACATTAGGTCAAAGTGCAACCTCGTTTGTATATAAATGCATTATAAAAAATTTGCTATGCGCGTCCATATAATAGATTGTATTTCCTCTTCTACGAAAGGTAATTGCCTCCTCTACGATACCTTTGCTATTATAGAGAACAATATAGTGATATTGTTTTATTTCGCGTGTTGTTCATTGATCGTGCAAAAAACTGTCGGCAACCGAAGCAACGAGAATGTTACTTCAGTTTCAAAAACTGGGCAATTTTCTTTTGTCTCTACAAGATCAAATATATGAATAACTTATTACTTAATGTTTATGTTCATGCTGTAGTATACATACATACATACATACATACATACATACATACATATATACATACATACATACATATATATATATATATATATATATATATATATGCGGTCAAAGAATATGAGAAATTGAATCAGTATTGATATAATGGTGTGGTGTGTGTGTGTGTGTGTGTGTGTGTGTGTGTGTGTGTGTGTGTATATGTGGTATATATATATATATATATAACGAGAAAAAATTGTTTTCATTTACTATACATTTATATCCTTAAACTACCGCAACTTTACCCCTATATTTAGACGCACTTGAACAAATTCTCTCTCTCTCTCTCTCTCTCTCTCTCTCTCTCTCTCTCTCTCTCTCTCTCTCTCTCTCTCTCTATCTATCTTTGTCTCTGTCTCTCTCTCGCACTCACTCTCTGCGTCTAGGTGCGTGCGCGCACGTATGTTAGAAGATTTACAGCGGAGTATAGAATAGAATTCGCGAATACCATCGCCTGAAAGTCTCGAGCTTATATACTATATAGCCTATACATCACACATCCAGTTCCAGCATGTATAGCGTACCGAGAATATCTGTTCTGTACTCGGTAGAAAGGAGAGAGGACGAGGATAGATGGGAGGAGGGCGAAGAAAACGCTTCGTGACTTTACAGTCACGAGGCGAATTATTTTTAACGGAAAAGTGCCCGAGACGAGTGGAAGGGGGTGGTCGTACCGAAGAGAAGGACCACACATTCGAGCGGCAAGCGGACGGATTGATTGAGAAGGAAATTACGACCGTTGGTTCGGTGAATAAAGGGAGCCACGCGGCGTTTCTTTCAAAATGGAAAAAGGACAAAACGCGCGGAAATGTGATTAGCGAGCCGCCTTTATGTAATGCGCGAAAAACTTTTTTTCCCGTTCGCGCGGGCATTTCCATCATGGCGTCTTTTGTCGCGGTGGAGAAGACGCTTGCGCGGAAAAAGCCTTGGCCTTTCTACGAAAACTCTTGTCGGCAATACCTAACGCCCGTATTCAGTTGTAAGACCCTCCGTGAAACAGTATAGACAAACTTCATCTCAATATTTCACGACGTATATAAATGTTATGACGAATATTCGATCTCTGAGAAAGAAAATTTGTGTCTACGGAATATGTCGATAAAGAACCTCTAATGTGTATATCAAGCCTATATAATCTAATCTAGGTAATCTAGTTTTATCAGGTCTATCATAAGTCTTTTTAATGAAATAAGAAGAAATCTCAATATGGGTCTTTAGAGCCAAAACAATATTTTCGCAATCGAATATTCTATTCGTTATACTAATAAGCGGTACGATGCGGTTGATTTAATAAAATTAAGAATATGCTTCTATTATACTTATTACGGTTATGTAATGTCACTTAAAGAACTTTGCATAAAAATGAACCTCGATAACAAAGGTATAAAAACATTTTTGAAATTTTATACGATTTTTTTAACTTCTAAAGGCCTACATCGCGGTCTGACCTGGTTCGCCTGTCACTACTGTGTACATTAAGCTCTATTCTTTTGACCACCTTCATACGAGTTTATTTACGTATTATATTTTAATAATATAATATCTTTATTATAGTGCCGAGAAATAATCATTTGGGTCGACTTTACACGGTAGCCTCAACGAAGAGTATATATAACATTTGGATGAACGACGCTGTTCGTAATATCAAACTCGAGTTATAATAATTTGCTTATATATATATATATATATATATATATATATATATATATATATGTGTGTGTGTGTGTGTGTGTGTGTGTGTGTGTGTGTGTGTGTGTGTGTGTGTGTGTAATAGAAAGAGCCGTATCACGGGAGAAAGGTGTGGGGGAGAAATACAGTAGCAGTAAATATATATATATATATATATATATGTGTGTGTGTGTGTATATACATACATACATAATGAGGCGCGTCAAAATGACGATAAATATCGCGAGATAAAGCTTCTGTAAATACGTCCGCGCTGTGTGCGAAAGTGGACGATCGAACGCACCAGCAATCGGATATGCCTCCCTCTCATCCTCTATATATATATATATATATATATATATATATATATATATATATATATATATATATATAATGTGCAGCTTAATAAGAGAAACTCTACTGATAAGGAGAGCTGATTTCTGTATCCTTTTTTCATACCCCTTTTGTTACCTTTTCTTTCTCGTTATCTTAAGATGATAGAATGTCGCGCGCACCCGATACTTGCGAAAGCGAAAACAATGGGCAATTCTCGATAAGTATATATATGATATAAAATGAGGATGATTCCTGACTGATATTTTTTACTCAGATCGGCAATCACCGTATATATTATAAATAATTTTTTTTTATTACTGCTTATATATGTATATATCGATTTGATGTTTACATAATATGAAACTAAATTAGTGCCCAATAATGTAATTTGAAGCAAAGAATCTATTATGCTATTACTGGACATTCAGTTTTAAAGGAAAAGTGTCAAAGAAATAAAAATAAAGTGGATATACAATATAAATAATAATTGTATGCTGCGAAAAGTTAATCCGCTTTTTCAATGTTCAAATCGGGGCAATATTTATTTTAATAAATCAGTGGATCCTTTTTGCTAAATAAGTATTATACAATAAAAGAAAATAAGATACAATTGTATGAAACAATTGAAAATGATTACGATTATTTCGAGAAATAAACTTTGTTTGTACAGAAAAGCTTCTGAATAAACAGATTTTTAAATACACTTTAGGGTCTGTCGACGTCACTTTTAGCCGATCGATCGAAAACTATTGTGTTTTAAATAGTATAGTATGAAAGCATTAAACTGATGCAAATTTCATTTGATGATGATCTTTAATTACGTATATCTGTATACATTGAAAACTAGGATACAAAATTAACGAAATGGTGCGGAAATGAAATGAACTTTCGCAGATCAAAACATTTCTATAAAATTTATATTGATAAATAAATGAAATAGATATTTGCTAAAGACTTTCTTAATTTTCAACTTAATTTATAATTTATTTACTTCAGTTTTAATGATAATTTCATTATCTACAAAAATTAATTAATACGTTTGTTAGATAATAGAAAAAAAAAGAAAAAAAGCCCTTCTTGCATCTTTAATACGTTATTAATCTGTTTAGCATTAAAAGCATTATCCATTTTATATATTTTTATTTTTCATCTTCATCTTTATGTGAATTCACTCTAAGAAAAAAAGGCTGAAGTTTCTTTTTGAAAATGTCTCTATTAGTGGAACTTGTAATAGAGATGAAGATTAAGGTGACTATTCAATTGTTCTTACAACAATGAACAATTTTATTCTCCAACGTATTCTATATTTATTCTACAACTTACTCTTTCAAAAGTGTAAAAGTTAGAGTAACTAATTTCTTTAAATAATTGAAAAGGTGATACATACATAAATAGTCCTGAAGCTGGGATTACTTTGATTATCAGGGGCGCTTCGAGCGATTATAATATTATGTCCCTTTGAATGCACAGAACCAATAGAAGACGGCCGGGAGCCCGTTAAGTTATATCTCTTTCATTTTTAAATTTATAAAATTTCTTATATACAAAATATGAATCAGTGCCAATCGTTCAGTTAACTAATTGGCTCATTTATTCGTATTATTTAGTTTACTCACAAGTATTGTATTACCTATCAACGCTAAACAATAAGATTCCGTTGCCCTCTCGAACTTCAACACGAATAAAAGTGTCTTATAAATAAAGCCAATTCTATCACACGGACCTCGTTATATTGAGACTCCAAGATATAAAGAGGAGACTCTCTCACTCACTCACTCACTCACTCATTCACTCGCTTTCTCTCTCTCTCTCTCTCTCTCTTTGATGAGGGGACAACAACTCACCGAGCACATCCAAGGTGACTTCGCCCTCCAAGGTGGTCGTGTCGTTCCGCGCGCGGCAGGAGTACCGCCCGGCGTCTGACGTTCTCACCTCTTGCGTGTAAATCGTCTGGTTGGCACTCTCCGGGTATAGGATGAAGCTGCTCTCGCCGCCGGGCCACGGATACGGCCGGCTGTCCTTGTACCTGAAAGAAGACACATTATTGATAAAATTTCACATGGTATTAATTAATATATAGGTATGTGCAGATGTCGTAGGGACGTCGTGGATATGACGCGTCCAGTTTTGTCATAAATATTAAACTAATTTATCGAACACGTATTACTTCATGTTCAATTTTCTTCTTTTCTATTCATTGTACAATTTCCGATATATAAAGCCGTGTTTCAAATTATTTTAGTTTATAATTATTAATTTTTATATATAATCTCGTCAAAAATTTGCTTTCATCTATATTAGTATACCATTCACGATATTCTGGTTGCTACACATTTAAAGGAAATGCTGTATATACTTCAAATACATTATATGTGCATTGGGAATTCTTTGGATTACTTTTTTGCTATATATTATTTATAATACGGTCTGTTTTGACTTTCACCGATATTATTCTTGTAATCTACGTATTAACATTTCAAAAATGGCAAGGGACTTGAAAAACGAAATCGTTGAACGAGTATACATAAATATTTCCTACACGGTTCTCCAATTTTTCCTATATATCATCTGCATGCGAAGAGTGGATAAATTAAAAATTTCTCTCTTCGCTCGCTTTACGAGGTGGTAAACAGTAATGGCCTTCCGTGGAAAAGAGGCGCTTCTACAGAAAAAAAGGCGGGCAAGTTTACCGTATATATCAAACAGTCCAGTGAATACATATCTATTCTTGTAGAGCGTAATATAGACAACACAACATAAATTTTCAAAACCAATCGAATAAAAATATTTTGTACCGCGATCACTACTATACAGCTTGGGTACAGTATAACATTTTCTTGTAAGATCTGCGTGTATAAAGTTATAAGAATCTTAGGAAACACAGCTGAACGTGGCGTTTGACGACGATATTCAGAGTTATTATTGCCCGGTAGAGCTACGACCTCTTACTCCCTCCCTCCTCAACTATGCTTTTAAGTTCGCTGGGGCGACGATGGAACAAAACCTTACGGTAACGTGTGGCTTGTTTTAACCTTGGACAAATCTCCTGACGCAAACGATGCGGTAGAAATTTGTTTTGCAAAATTTGCAAAAATTCAAATAAGAAGCGCGCGCGCGCGCGCACACACACACATATATACATATCCACCCTGAACATTCCCCCGTAAGATAACGATCGGATTTCCGTCGAGCGAGAGACTACAACAGGCAGCAGCAGCAGCAGCAGCGCTCGTCCCGATGATTTTACACCGATGTTGAAATTTGAAAAAAAAAATACGCAGATGATCGCGCGGTTTAGTATTTCCATATCCAGAGTACCAGTGCGCTTTTTATTATGTACAGCACACGTGTGTCGACCGAATATATTTTTGCATCGTCGCGCGCGTAGTCTTATAAACGAGTGTCGAGCTAATGTGTTTATACCATGTCCGATGTCGCTTGCAATATTTGTACACGTTACATATATTCTGCACATCGATGCCATGCGATAGTGTGCACGTAACAGCATCGATATATATATTCACTATAAACTATATTGGACGTTGACATGTATTGATATATATATATATACATATAACGACGAGTAAATGGCTCGACCACTACGTGTCACACGCGATATTACGATATTTATATACTTTTTTTGACCACTCTGACCTCAAAATTACGACTTTAACGTGATTCAGCGGTTACTGTGGTGTAAAATATGTTGTTGAACATGATAATGAGAAAGTTGATTTTTAGCTTATAAGTTTGCTATATTTTGTTATGAGCTATTTTTATTATTGCTTATAAAAACTTTGCAAAATAAAAAATGCTCAAATATTTCAGTTTACTAAAAGTATACATAGAGAGATTTCTAAATTCAAAAGGTTATGCAAATTAAATATTTTTAAATATTTTCTCTACATGCAGAATTATTAGGCTTGATCTATATAAAATAAAGGTAAGAACTGATCAGTAGAATCATTACAGTATAGTCAATGCATATAACTACTAGAATATATAATGATACCCATTTTACAGTAGAAATAAAATGCAAAAGGTAAAATAATAAACTTTTAATGTAATTTATATAGAATATGTATATTAACTCGAGTTTATAACTGCGTAAGAAAAAGTGTACATTTAACTCTGGTCCTCCCAACCGAACAATTATAAGTTACCATTGTAATTTTAATCGATATTGCTATTGTTAATCTTAGTAATTCTACTACGTTTCTGTCGTTACTCTAGGTTATTACCTTTCTAACCAGATGAGCACCGTAAACGAACTCATCGATCTTCGCGTTAAAGAGAGCGAGCAGCTAGACCGAGTATTCCTCAATTGAAAGAAAAGATCAAGTCAAAAATCAATCTTACTTATTTATATTGGTAAATTAACTTAATTGCGTGTAAAAATATAAGGCACGATAAAACAACTCTTTTTTGTAATAAACGAACTTTTATTGTCACCTAAAAACGGTACTTATATCTTTTTAACACCAAATGATCAGAGGGTGCGCTAGTGGACGTGAACTAAACGAATATATATATATTTGTTTTCGTGCTTCATGTTCATCTTAAAATTTAGATTTTTATTCGATCTTGAAAGTCTGTAGATTCGCAGGTAAACATAAATGTATAAATTTACTAATTATTTTTAAAGAATTATTTGCGACTAATAGAGTCTGATGAAGTCTCTTTCAAGTTGCCGAAATAGGCTTTTTTGCCATCAAAAATAATTGGGTAACTTACAAATGTAAATTCACCTACTAATCTACAGTGCTGCAAAATCAATTTAAAACCTCAATTTTAACATAAACGCATACACACCCACATACGTGCGCACGCGTACACCTATGCAAAGGGGGCGTTTAGGAAAGAATTTAACGATTCCGTCCAGTCTATATCGATTGCAACCAATTAATGCCAATTACAATGTGAAAATATTTTCTATATATATAATATAATGTGCTGCTTTTGCAACCCTTTCCTTTTCCTCAGATCGGTTGATGCAGATACACACAAGCGCGCATGTGACAGAGAGAGAGAGAGAGAGAGAGAGAGAGAGAGAGAGAGAGAGAGAAATAGATGCATGCATTATTAAATGGGCAGAGAAGGATGGTTTCGCTTTTACCCGGAAAAAAAGATAAAGATACTCGAGAAACACATAAGTTGAGCGGTATATATTGCGAAAAATCGCTTGATGTTCATGTATCTAGAGAAAAATTCATAGGTTAAGTTAAATGAAAAAGTATCGCGAAACTCAGAAGAAGGGTGAAGAAGAGAAATGCAACATTCAACGTTTTGAATAAATTGCATAGCAATACAAATGAATGTTATCATAATCGATTTCTTTGAAGAGATCAATGGAATTTTTTCCTTTTTGTTTTTTAGATTAAAAATAATGATTTTATATTTTGATTTTAAAAATTATGAGCCTCTTCTATAATTGAAAATGTAAAAAGACGATAAACCAATTTTTGTATTAATGTTTTAAAAAAAGAATGTTTCAGCATGAGTGTAAACGTGTACAATTTTTCATGGGCATCCTTGTTCAACCAATACTAAATAATATAGAGTTTTTCTTTATTTCAAAAATAATTTATGGCTTTGCTGTGCTGTGTCATAAATATCGCAGACTTGGACGAATAAAAAAATTAAAATCAAAGCTGCCTTCGACGTGATTGAAATATCGGTACTTTTTAAATCTATTATACTAATATATTTATAAATGTTTGAATTCAAAAAAAGAACAAAAATCGACAATCAATGCTGTTGTCTAGCATTATCAAGAAAAATTTCAATCATCACGCATTAAACATCACCATTAGAACAATAAATTAAAACAAAGGTAATGTTAAATCTAATGTGCTGTATGGTACAGGAAAAAAGGAAGACAGATGAGAACGAGAGAATGGATCATTTCTCTATACCTTCTATCATGCAAGTATATATATATATATATATATCTATATCAGACGTTTCTGATCTCATTTTGTTCCACGTCACTTTAGCTTGCTCGCCAAGTACAGAGGCGTGAAACACGAGTCATAAATTCTCTCCGAGAGAGAATGAAAGAGACTGACACAGGGAGAGAGAAAGAGAGAGAGAGAGACAGAGGCAGAACATGAGGAAATGAGCAGAAAAGAGAAATAGAAAGAATATGGAATCAGCACCACTCTTCCCTCTTTGTTTCCCTTTTCCGGCATACATTTGCTACTGTTCGATCAATGATTTAAAAATTGTCAATGCGAAATATGCACGCCTTTCTCTTTTATACCGATCTATCTATACATCTGACTATTATCATAATTAATCCCTTCGTACTCCTATATAGAATGAAGCTCCGTATATAATTCCAGCCTACTGATGCGGAGATATCGATGAAACTCATTTTTTTCCGGTTGTAGCTGTATGTACCATAAAAGGGAGCCGTTCCTTATATTATATACGACTGTATTTTTTTCACATATACAATGTACGAGCTGCCGCGCAGCTATATAATTTCGCGTGCACTCTCGTATTTCGCACATATATACATGTACGAGAACGGGGACTTTCCTCCTTTTTATTACCAGTTACCATACAATGGCAATTTCATATTGCAATCGAAATTATTGTCGGCGGAGCCAGTTATAATACCATTTCAAAATAGCGCTTATTATTATATATCAAAGGATGCTGGTTATTATTGCGAAATAATTGCTCGATGCTGGCTCTCTCTTCTCTCTCTTCTCTCTCTCTCTCTCTCTCTCTCTCTCTCTCTCTCTCTCTCTCTACGTGATTTGTTGGACATGAAAAAAGTTGCTTTGTTATTCTTACTAACATCAAATTCTGCCCCAAGTTTCAAAAGTCGCCGTATCAGAATAGAAGGTAATTACGTATATAGAGTAAAATTTATAACAATGCATTTTTATTGTGTAAAATCGAAATTGTCATGGAGCATTTTTCATCGTAACATACATCATAAAACGTTTTGAAGTTTCAAGCTAAAAAAACAACTCTTTCTATATTACACGTGGAATATTTTTAAAAATCTTATTAGAATGTCTATATTTTATGTATTACTGGCAAAGAAAGAAATAGAGAAAAAAGAGTTTATTTAAATGAGAATAACGAGTGCAATTTTTATAAAGCAATTTTAACAATGGTTAATCTTAGACATTGATTGGATTTGTCGAATAACACCACTCGATGTGCTACTTTCATAAGATTTGTTTAAAAAAAACTTTCTTTATCGTTAATTATTTCTATATTTTTAATCATGACTAGTAAAATAATTGTGATTATAGTCATGCATAGATTCACAATTATAATGAAAACTAAAAAAAACAAATAAACAAAAAAAATTTTTATGAATTTTATAAAATTGCTTATTTTTCGCATCGTTATTAAATGATGTCCATTCAAGCAAAAATTATAATTCAATCTTCGAATGGCTATTATAAATAATTTCGGAATCCTTATCAGCGCGAGGCTATTGCGATGATGATTATATGGCACTGCACAATCTACTAATCCGTACGATAACAATAGTGCGCACAACGAAGCTCAATAATGCATATAAGAATATGAGTTTACGACGCGTTATACGTGGTAAAACGAAAATCCTATAAGCGTGAAAGCGGCGGAACTTTAGTAAAAATGCTCCCCACGCTCAAATCGGACCAAGTTACAGCCCGCCCCCAACCTTCACGCGCTCCTCCGCGCGTGGAGCGCGCCAATCGATCGATAAGAGATCCGGCTTCGTGACTTTTCTCCTTTTTTTTTGCTTCTACAACGCCGTGCGCGCGTATCTCTCTCTCCCCCCTTCTCTCTCTCTCTCTCTCTCTTTCGCGGCATGGTAAGTATCGGCGCACATTTGTACGACACGAGCGCTGGCTAATAACCTCGGCCAGCTTTTACATACATGCATACGTACACACATATTTACTTTTATATATACGCACATATATATATATATATATCCTCGCGAGATCTTCGCCTCCCTTATTCCGCCCGACGGCTTGTCCTCTGCTTCTTTTTCTTCTTCGGTCCGCTTGTAAATGCGACCTGTATTGCGATGTACGCTTACGCGTATATGTACAGTTCGGTAAACGCGCGCTAGCAGGGCGTTGGGGCGGGGGGAGGGGTCGTTGTTTATGTTGTTGTTTTCGCAAGGCGCGGGACGCGCGAAAACGCGACTCATTCGTCCTTTGGCTCCCTGCTCAAACGAGCGCTTAATATATGTAAGCCTCGAACGGAAGGGAGGGACGAGTGTGTACGATGGCGGGAATCGAAGCGAGTGAGCAATTGTGCTTCACGACTTTACGGCTCTATAGTTATCGTACAAGCCATCAATGCGTACACTCGAACGTCGTTTCCAGAGGCGAGGCAATAATCGTTATTTCTATTAAATTTTTCTTTAGGATGAAAGCGTTACATTTGTGAATAGATGAACTTATATATGAGTGTATATATATATATATATATATATATATATATATATGGAAACTAATAAATAATAATTAATAACCATTAATAATCAATAATTAATAAATCATGTTAATCGTTTCACACATTCCAAAGAGGTGAGTACCACGAAAATGGTGATCGATAAAGTCACAAGATGGTGTCAAATAAGTGAAGAAAATTTTGCAAAATGAAAATTGCAAACAAAGTACATTGTCAGTTTAATTCTGGCATGATACATTAGGAACAGCACGTATTTACGAAATTTTAATAATTAATATTGAAGAATCGATATTTTAATTGATAATTTATATAGTCCATTGTAATTTTGGTTGCGCATGTGGTTTCTTTGTATTTCAAAATTAAAAAAAAATGATAATACTGCAAATAATTTTTTGAAAGGAACTAGTGCAATCCTATACTTGTCTAAAGGATGAAAAAAGTTGGAGGGATTTTTGTCAAAATTTATTGAACTAGAAAAATGCGATGTTGAAAAAATACCTTAAGTTGTTTGGATTCCTATTGTAAAGAATTATTCATCTTCGCTCGTCTATTTGTGATAATAGTATTACAAATTTCCGATTGAAACCATAATAAATGTTACGACATATATAATATTGAACGATTTTTATTTGAAAATAATGCGAAGCCATTTTATTTTAAACGAAGGCAATTCTAAGAACAAATCATACTTGACATAAGGTTTTCTTCCAGCTATAAAGCTATATTTTAATAAGTTATATAATTGTTTCTTTCTGAAAATACTTCTAAAATAAATTCAAATAAATTCAGAAATAAAAATCTGAATTACAATAGTTTTTTTTATAAATCGTAATATTATAGATTCGATCTCGTAACATTATAGAATCTGCATTAGGTTTGTAATATCCTCATCAGGTTTGCAGATGATTTTTAGAGCTCACCATTGTCAACAATGAAAATTTTTATTTTCATGCAATATATATCTGCAGAAAGAAATCGTCGATTCGGGAGAGTCGGGGGTGAGAGCAGTTTTCACATGTCACTGACTCTGCCGTTCATAAACGGATACAGGTACAACTATAAGACCCCCCCCCGCCCTCACGTCGGCGATGCGCACGCTCGCGCCGATGCATCTAGGGGCCATAGGGGCAAGACACGATGGGTAAGCGGCCAAAAAAAACCGCCGAGCAAGCGGGCCTCGCTTTCGAACGGTGCGCGCGTTATATATTGCGGAACCCCGCTCGTTCCGCAACACGACGACGCGATGCGACGCGACGTAACCGCGTCACACTCATTAGACGGCGTGACTCCCGATGGCTAACAGGGCGAACCACTTATGAGACCCGCGGCGCTCGGTCGCTCTCTCTCTCTCTCTCTCTCTCTCTCTCTTCTAATAATCGCACGACTCCTATGTACGTGTACATGCACCGCGAGGAGTTTCCCCCTCCCGCGCGTCGAGACCGATTCTAAGTATCGCGCGGGACGGTCGGTCGCGGCGCTGGCGGTCACTACATACGCACGCGAGCCAATTACTCCTTTTCCAGAGAAGACAATTATATGCGTGCGCACTGGCTGTGGCGCGCGCCGCGGCGGACGGGGACAGGACTGGGAAGGAGGTGGAGGGAATATATGGCAGAGGGGAGGGGAGAGGGTGGCAAAAAATAATCCAACGCGCGGACTCTCTCCCTTTGTATGTACAAGTTCTCCGGGCTTACACAACGGCTCTTTGCTCTTTACCTTTTTGCCTTTTCGCGCGACAGCTGCCTCCACGGCGCGTCTCCTTTTTTACTTCTTCCTTCTCCTCTGTACACATATAGTGATGGCCGATTCCGCTAACAAGTATCGACACTTCGGAATCAATTATTTTTTATAAAAGTATCTAAAAGAATCGATTCTTCTGAAACTGCAGTTATTTCAATTATTTGCAACAACGAGAAAAGAAATGACGGATAAGCTCTTTCCAGCGGGTTACTTATTATTCAAATTGCTGCATTTGTAAACAATTTGTTGCATTGAAAATAAAATCAAATTCAACACTTATTATTTAATTAAAAAAATTTCTTTTAAATTGTTCACTTTTAATAAAAATGTATACTTAGAATTTCTAAACTAGAGTCAAGAGGATTTTCAAAACATTTTAAAATAGATCTATGCCTATAACTATACCTCTAACTTGAAATTTAAAAATTATACGCACCATAAAAATCTGGATGGATTTTGAAATAAATAATAGAAACCAATGCCAATAAAAAGCAATGCATTGCAATTCTTTTATAAATCAATCGGTAGTTTTTCTAGTCCTACAGAACCGGTTCTATTTAGAGACATTTAATTCTGTTCTCCATTTCCATGTTCGAAAAGTATCGATCATCGAGAACCGAATTGGAAAAAGAATCGAGCAAACTCGGAGATCGCTATGCTCCTTTCCTCCTCGTCACCCGAGCTCCCGCTTTTCCTCGTTCTGTACACCGATCTGCGAGCTGATCGACGCGACGACAATCGCGCCGCGCCACGGCCGTTCGGACACCTCGGAAGGTGCGCGCGCGCATCGCGAACGCCCCGGGGGAGGAAATTAATTGCATTTTCTCGAGAACCAGCGTGACCGCTGTTAAAAGCGATGCGCGCGAAAACAGAGAAGAATTGGAACGTCGTGGCTTCTCGATCGCTCGCTCGCTCGCTCGCTCCTTTCGACTTCTCCGAACTGCTTGTTTGCGGAATCCATCGTTATTTCTCGATTTTGCGCGCTTCTACATCGCGTGTCCTGTTCTGCGGGTTTCGTTTTAAGGCCGCCTCGTAACTTGTTTCCTGTACTTATGTAATGCAATTGACATTTGATTATAATAATTATGATTATTTTGCGGCTAGCTCAAAAAGCGAGTACTTCAAAGTGATACAAAATGAAGGAAAGACGGTTTAGAATTTTGAAATTTCAATTTAACATACGAGCATCGCTGCTTTTGATTCCAATTGACTTCGAATCGATAATTAGTCATCTTTAAGTTTACTCTCAGAGTTAGAATCAATTTAATCAACGTATTATCTGCATCTTTAGTACGCAACTGATATAGCGCTCGAGAATGAATAACTGAAAAATTTTAAAATACGTCGATAGTAACTTCTCTTGATACATTATTAACTTTATATAAAGGGAAGAGTTACGAGGATCTAAAATACACACGTATAGGCATATTTCTATTTCTATATTGTGTATATATATTATAAACGACATAAAGACCACGGCGAGTTCAGCCGGACGCCAGGGAGCGCGAGCAGCGACGCTGTATAGCCTCGTTCTCGGAATCGTGCCGAGGCAAAGGTGCGCCAAAACGAGTTTCTCAGACGTGTAGAAGTGAAATTTTTGCTCGGTGGCCGTATAGAGCATAAGCATTGAAACATTGGAAGACAATTTACGGCGCATCCGGTGCGCTCTCGGGGTGCGCGGCAACGAAATCGACCCTCTCGTTTTAAGTATATAGCGCGGCGAACAATGACGCAGACGCGCCTCCCGTATGCGACAATGCAATGATATTGGGCCAGGACGTTGGACGCGGCAGGCCGAGGCGACCGGCTAAAGCGTAGGAAATAATTATAGTAGCATTAGGTTCTATAATAGAACCAGTTATTGCCTCGTCCTAAAAACAAAATACAAATTTCAATTTTACTCACAATTTCGCGGGTATCCTCGTTTTTATGGGAATCGAATGGGAATGAACTATAATTAAACAGTGAATTGTTTATGTCGCGTAATGTCATTTTTTGATTATAAAAAGACGGGCTTGGAGGACGAAACATTTGCCTTTCAACAAGACGAGGCGCTCTGCTGAGACAGTTTCGATACTACGTAACATAATCGACTTTCTTTCGATTTTTCTGAAATTTGTTACACAGATTAATCTTATTAAATCTTCAACAAATTCAGTTGTCAATGTTCGACGCTGCATTCGCATTTTACAATTTATTGAAATTTTTTATATTTAAATGTAAAATTATATATAACTATAGAAAATATTGACGTTTTCTTTGATTTATAACAAGTCTCTTGTTTCAAAAGTCTTAAAAAAAAATACAAGCTGTAGTCTAGGTTAATATCGACATATTCGTGCAAAAATAAATCCATGGTCGATCGTTCAGTTTTTGAATAAAATTGATGCAAAAATTGAAGTTTCAAAGATTTTCCAAGAAGGCGACCGAAGCAGCGACAAAAAAGGTATAATAGTAAAAAATGTTTCTTTAATTAACGATATACAAGCTGGGATTTTTTGAGTCAAAAGGATAATCTAATAAAGGAACTCTACAAAGCAGCGAAAACAACTGCACCCTCTAATTAACTGTCATAAAATACTCTTGTAATCTCGGGGCGTTCATTAAACTCGCCCAGTTTTAGACATGCATAACAATATCGATGTTCTTTTTTTAAAATCCATGAAATACTGTTTTGTTTCAATTTTTTGCGAAACTATATATATATATATATATTTTCTTCAGAAACGTAAGATTTTCGATCTCTTACGTTTTTTTAGACGAAGGGATCTGAAATCTTAACTTAATTGTAACGTTTGTGATGGCTGAATTCTCAAGGTCTCTCTAAAAGTTCTCTTCAATTATACTTAAAAAAAAGGAAAAGATCGAACCCATAAAAAATATGGGTTTTGCCAGTAGTTATTATTTCAAACTTAAACATTGTTTTAATAAGTTTCGAAAGTATTAAATCCCAAAACTACAAAGAATTGTTTTTCGAAGTAATCAAAGTTACCTTAGACAATATGGACCAAATCCTTTACTAACATATCTGATGGATTACTCCTTGTAACTTTGAGAGGCTCGGTGCAGTTTAGAAACTACAAGGCTTACTTCGCTATGCTTCGCAAAAATGACAAGTTTATTTCATGTGAACAAATTAGTTTGGATAAAACATGAAGATCCGTTAGCCTTAGGCCGGGGTCCCTACACCCATTAATCTCTCCAAGATATAACAAAATTGCTGTTTCATTGTTAGGGGGAGGGGCAGGGGAAAAGAACACGAAAAAGCGGACGAAATGCGAGCGAAACGGGCACAGGCGGCGATCTTTACGAGCCGCTTCCCATGCGCGATTCCGAAAAATCGCGAAATCACCGGCTGCTCGCCGGCCGCCCGTAAAAATAAACGAGGCAGCCCTCAAAATAAGAAGGGGTGTGAGTGGAAACGGGATAAAAAATCTCGGGACTCATCGACATTATCGTCGCGATCGATAATACTCGCTCTCTACGCGTCTATACCATCATTGGAGTTCTAAAATTGCAGACTCTCTCTCTCTCTCTCTCTCTCTCTCTCTCTCTCTCTCTCTCTCTCTCTCTCTCTCTCTCGCTCCCTGAGCCCAAAGGTTCTCTTTCGCCAACGTCGTCCCCTTTGGAAAACAATAAAAAGTAGCCGGTGGTAGGAGGTGGCCGAGCAATCAGAAAAAGGACGAAACCAAGCTCCGGCAGAGATAAGGAAGAAAAAGGTAAAGAGGGCGAGGTAGCGGGAGGGAAGTGGAGGGGGAAGAGAGAATCAGCAAGCAAGTCGAGCGGAGCGAGGGACGTCGGGTGCATCATTATTCCTGCCCTTCGGCCGAGAAAGGAATAGAGAGAGAGAGAGAGAGAGAGAGAGAGAGAGAGAGAGAGAGGGTTTGCTCGGCCATTATCCTAACTACCAGTCCGCCGTCCGGCCCGTGCGGCGCGCTCCTCCCGAACCTCCTTCTTCCCCTCCCCGCCCTTTTCCCTAGCGCGATCGTCCCCGAAGCAGTCCTCTGCGCATATCTGCTCGTGGACGGCGCTCGTCATTGTTGTCCGAATCGAGCCGCGAAGCGACGCAGACGCCACGGGAATCGGGTCATCATCGGGGGGGGGGGGGCGAGCGACGACCGGACCTCTCGCGGTTTGCCCTGGAGCTCCTTTATGCAATGAAATGAGATGGAGAAGGGCAGAGAAGGACATAGGAACGAAGGAATTTTCGGACAGATGGAAGGAAGGAATTCGAGGAACGCGTTCGCCTGAATTGATTACAATCAATCTTGATTTTTTAAGTATCTTTATACTCGAAAATTTTCTGGGCTTTCATTATAAAAACATATAGAGAGAAGAATTTTAGAAATATTTCTATGGCCAAACCATTTTACCACTTGAACTTTTGACAAGAATATTTTGATAAATATCTAATAGTCGTGATCAAGTAGAAAGTAGTGGAACGCGATCAATTGGGCTGATTGTTCATCTTACTTAAATAGCCAGGAGCAAGATGAAAAGTTTTGTTGTTAATTTTTTCCCTTATATTCATATTTTAATTTAATTTAGTAGACTTATAAGTTTTTCAAATCGAAGACTCGGTCGAAAGCCTCCATAGAGAGGAAATGGATGCTTTGCTCGGATTTACATTTATATTCAATGCTACTTCAATTCTTGGATCAGTGCTTTCCAAATATACTGAGAAGCTATATTTATCGATTATATTAGTTAATTGTTCAATAATGGTTTGTTAAAATAGTAAAATAGCAACTTTTGTAGAAATATGTATAAAAATATATATGTTCATCGCAAAAGAGAGAGAGAGAGAGAGAGAGAGAGAGAGAGAGAGAGAGAGAGAGAGGAAAAGCAATCTTTTTAGTCGGATGTCAAAAACTGTTTGAATCTACCGTCGTTCAAAATATTAACGATGCCCTTAAGCGTATTCCTGAGAAGATCGCGGTCTATACCTTTTACTTGTTAATTTGAGCGGAAAAACCGGGGTTTGATTCGCTGCGATACTTCTTTTTCAGTTGGCAAGGAAAACTCGCGATCGATGCGCTTGAATAACTCTCGTCGTTGCATTTCCCGCTTTTACTTCGCGTTGTTTTTTATATAATATGAACACCGAATAATGATTAACTCCATCAAATTTAAAATACGATATTTAAAAGCAGAATGACAAAAAATTTTAACCTCCGTATAACTATTTATGTTAAAAAATCGCATAACTAGGAGAGAGGACGATGCTGATTTGACACAGAATGTTCCATATATATTTGTATAATATTTGGAAATTTTTTTAGCTACTTGTTCATTGGTTTCTAAAATGATATTTATAATAATAATAGGCAATAATCGATATCCATTGAAATTTCATGTACACGAAATTAAAAATAATGTATTCTGATCTCAAGCATAATGACACACACACACACACACACACACACACACACACACACACACACACACACACACACACACACACACATATATTTATAGATTGCAATACAAGAGCTTGAAAAACGATTAAAACATTAAAATTGAAATAATATAATTGGGATATCAAAATTATTGTTTTCCGTGGAAACATTAAACAAAACTATTTTGGGAACCACGTTAAAATTAAGGTATAATACATTTTTTAAAATCTATATCTTGTTTCGCAAAAATATATCTATTTTATTTTTTGAAATATCGACGTATAAAAACCATTATCATCTCGATTTGCATCGGTTATTTCGAAGCTCATATGGGTATTTTATGAACAAAATCCCGCAAAAACGCGAGCGGTCAATGATCGTCTCAGAGCAAGGAGTCGTCTATTATATGTACATATATCGGACGAAGGTCGCGACTGGGGAGGTCGGCGCAACGCATCGCGCTAAATTGGGACACGTATAAAAGAATCGACAGAGCGACAGCCCGCGCCGTTCGTTAACCTGCGCTTATTCTTCGATCGTCGAAGGAAAGGCGGGGGGGGGCGCACACCCGAGCGACGATCTTATGCTTATACGTATACTCCTGACCATTATTTACGGGAGGAAGGTGGGGACGCTTCTCACCCCCTCCCCCTCGACGATTGGTGCGTCTGCCCTTCATGTCGGGCTTTATATCCTCCACACGAGCGTGGCGCGATATTCGCTATAGCCTTGACGCTCTATATAGAACACGCCCCGCGCATTTATATACATTTCTTCGAATTACCATTTTTTATTCAGTAATGCTCGATTGCGCGTATACACGTAAGCCCAGCGATCGAATAAGAATTCGCCAGCTGCCTCGATCAAAGCGACCCCGGGGAGCAAGAAATTCTCATTTATCAGTTTCGCTTCGGCGGTTCCGCGAGAGCGACAACGTTTCTTTTCTATAATATTTATTTGTCATGTGCATTATCCGGTCCGAACTATATTTATACGCGTATAATGTAAGTTTCTACAACTTATGCTTAGGCGTATCTATCGAGGCTTGTATAATTTAATAAAATTAAAATATCACATTTATATATGCGGATGTATGTATAAAATCTAGCAATTGTTTTGTAATTATATCGTTCATCAAATTATAACTAATAGTTACGCTCGAAAAAAAGCAATTTCTCGTTTCGTAACGAAAAATCACTTTTCTTAAATTAAGAAAATATATTCTATTCTATACGATATAATTCAAATGTGCAAAACTTTCATAGGCCTGTGTCAGATATAAATATTCGAAAACCTTACGAGAAAAATAAATTTAATGTTTTTTACAAATTTTAACGATCAAGGTGATCGATGGGTAAAGTATAGAATAGAAAACGAATAGTATAAGTAAAAGTACAAACAAAAAAAATTATTTGTAAAAACTTTTATGAGCAATATAAGGAATATTTGATATGAATATCTAATTTTCAAAACAACTTGATAAAAAACCCTTCAATAGATGTGTCTTCATATAGTTATAAAATAAGACAGTTTCAACAGCTCAAGTTGGATATATCAGTTTTTACAACTTACTGATCATAATAAAAGTTTTACAAAATGAAAACTTCCTACACATTATTATATCAATTAATGTGAAAAATCAATATTTTGTTATCTTTTCACAGCCTTGTTTTCAAACTTTGACAGTCGGTTTTTTTTTCATTCTCTTTTCTTATTTTCAGTGAATACATACATACATACATACATACATACATACATACATACATACATACATACAACATATATATATATATATATATATAAGGATAAACTTAAGTGGTTACAATTAACTCATGAGAGCTCTGCTTGTTTCCCGCAATTATATCCATTAAAATGGTAAACTGTCGCGTTCCAAAGTCCGTAACGCTCAAAGGACAAATATAGGTATACATGACTATATATATATATATATATATATATATATATATATATATATATATATAATGCGACAAGTTATTATGCGCGCGAGCGCGTGTGTGAAAAATGTCTTAAATCCGGCATGATATATGAAGCAACGGAAAGTGATCGGTCCGCGATCAGCCTCCTAATAGCTTGCGTGCGAGTTTTTCGTTATAATGAGAGAAAAGTGGTATTGGCACTTCTAATGAGGTTACTCGCGCTATAATCACGGTAACTCGCAATGCCAATAACGCGCGTGGAAAGCGACGCGAAAGAGTGGCGAGGCCCTCGCACTGAGAGATATGGGCGCGATCAAGCGCGCGGCGCGGGCGCTCGTGCGGCTGAAAAAGGAAAATACTATTATCCCACACATATACCCCCGGCATTTATGAAGCGCTTGCGATTTATCGATCAAGATATATATATATATATATATATATATATATATATATATATATATATAGAGAGAGAGAGAGAGAGAGAGAGAGAGAGAGAGAGTCAACGAGTATAAATGTTAAACGGAAAGAGGTGTGTTAGTTTGTTGCGATTGAATATTTTAATTGGATTTGCGCCTCGTTTACCACTGGTATAGCGGAAAGTTTAACATTTTCAATTCACTAAAAACCAAGTCTTGGCCAGTTATAATGTCCAAAAAAGGTTTCACTAAAAACGGCCCCGGAGACTCTGCCTAGAATTTGAGATAAAAAACAGTGGGAAAAACTTAAATAGAATCAGAAAATATGTTAGTCTCAAATTAATCCTCAACAAAAAACCAGGAGTATTTTCAATCCCCAATTATTGGTCAGAAGAGGAAAACTAGGTTACAAACTGGTCCCCCATCTTTCACCCATGATTAATGGTAATTCAATACCATATAATTGGTCTTTTTACCGAACATTCTTAATTGACATCAGCATACAAGTAACAGCAATTGATTTATAGTCGTCGTTCAGAGCAAAACCGAGTTCTAACAACGTTGAGTATTAAAGTACCCAATTTGTGGTATAAAAATGTTCTCGAATTCTACCTGGCGTTATTTAAAGCCAACTCCGTCTTGTTTTAGAAAATAAATATCACGATTCTGATTTTGATATCGCATTATATAATAAGATCCGCTTTCCTATAATATTTTGGATTTAAATTCGCTTATTTTTAAACTGAAAACAAGGTCCTGTCTTTACTTATAATACTAAATACACCAATTTGACATTCGGCATGTGAAGAGAAAAATATCGGAATATCAAACTTTAACCATTGATTATCAATATTAGGGCAAAAGTATAGCATAGCGCTTTATCGAGATTTCATGAGTTTTTTAAACATAATTTAATAGAAAATCTAAGAACATTGATTAAAAGTGCGGAGCTTTCTTACGTAACATGATCATGAACAAAGTCGAATAAATTTCGGATTTTTTACCTTTCATCTTTAAATATTTGAAAAAATATCGCTATTAATCTAAATTCAATAGATAAACGAAATATAATTATTATTTATCTTGTATCTTTAAAATGTATAAGAATTTAAATATTATTTAACGTTATTGGTTACGATTAGGACATTTTTTAGGTATGCTGATCCATACCCTGATTCATTAAAAATTTATTCATATCAGATGAATTTTTATATATAATTGTTTAATGTTTGCTGAAAAACCTTGCGTTTTTTAAGAATTGTTAAATTAATAAATATTTGCTATTTATATTTTGTAATAAGAAGTCGAATTTAGTCAAGGAAAATTTGTTTGGAAAATAATACAATATATATATATATATATATATATATATATATATATATATATATATATATATATATATATATAAGCACAACCGATCTGTGTAAATATATACATGTATGTTTCAGTTATTGAGGGAAGGAGAAGCCAGTAGTTGGGAGAAATAGGGGGTGGGGATGCGGTAACGTTTATGTGTGTCAGACTGTTGTCGAGTCTAGAGAGGCGGTATTATACAAGCACTTATACTATACGATAATTAGTTTCCGAGTAGTGGCGTTTAAAAGCTCTATAGAGAAGGCAGGCAAAGCACGCGAGAGCTTTTATTTCTATTAAAAAGAAATGCAACGTCCCCGTGAGAGTCGGAGGTACGGGCGGGAAAACGCTGGATATAGAAAAGCTGTCTTATAATGTACACGTATAATATATTAATGCCTGGACTAATTCGGAATATTATATACCAAATTGAAAGCTCTCGCAGTATAATATTTCAATTCGTTTTTTTTCTTTTTTTCGACTTTGTAAAGAAGCAGACTGAAGGCGACCAGGAGAAAAATGGAATATAAAAAAATCAAAAATAATCATAAAATGTAAAAATTAAATAATCTTAATAAAAATAGCTCATACAACAATAACGAATATAAAATCATTTATAAGGTTTGATAAATATTTGTAAAAATGTGAAAGTTATTCATCATTTCGGGAACTATTAAAATGTTTACGTTTTTAATCTATTTAAACCTTTAAAAATTAAAACCAAACGTAGCAGCTTAAAAATAATCTTTAAGATTCGATTTCATTAACACAAGATAAATTTCTCTTTTATGCTAAAAATAGATTAATAATCATGTATAAAGGAAAATTTTCATATAAATTGAAAATTCAGCCATAAAGTTTTATGATAAATAAATTATTATAAATATATCTATATACATATTTATATTTATATAAAATATAAATATTATAAATATTATAAATGTCTATATAAAATTTAATGTACCATTCGGATAGAATTGGTGTAGATATTTTAAATATTCGATTTTATGCCACAAATTTTCTCGTCATTTCATCAGATAATTAATCCTTACTACAATCTGGATTGCCATCTAATTCATGTTTACTTATTATTATCTTCACTTTACTTATTGAAGCATGATATTCATTCTGGTTTTAATTGCAAAAATGATATTGTACTATTATTACATAGGTTGAGTCTTACTAAAGAAGCATGGAATTTTTTCGCATACGCGTGTTGCGTTTTTGTACAAGTAAATTTGAATTAGATAAGTAAGTAGTAGAATTGATATGGCTACTGTATTAAAAACTGCAAATGAGATGACAATATTTTACATCTCAACATAAACAAATAATTTACCTGTACTACATTCATGTTTATAGCTTGATAAATTTTATTTGAAGAAAAAGAAACATCAATTAAAATACCAATAAACACAAAGTAGCTTTAAACGTACTTATGTATAGAAAAATAAAATTTTTCATGTCCAAAATAAAATTTTATCACGATATATCTATATAACAAGTAATGCCGTATCGAGAAAACGATTATTTCAAGATTGCATTAGCGATCGGTTGTTTTTCGGCCTTGTAGATCAAAACAAAAAACGTTATGGTCCGGCGTCCAAACAAAAAACTCCAAATCAAAGACTCACGTTAATTATAATAAGCACCGCAGCAACTGCGCAAAATATATATAAGAGAATTGCTTTCGGCGCAGCACAAGCAAAAAGTGTACGTTACCGTGCCGCCGCAGTGTAATAATTCTTTCAGGATGATGACGAAGTATATACATGCTATACTAACCTGGAATAGGAAAAATGCGGATAATTAGTGTAAAATTCGATAATAATAACAAAAATTATAAACTTGTTTTTATACTTTTTTATATTAAACTCGATGCATTTATGATTTTTAATCGACACTTTTAATTATTAACGACTTTTATCAGTTTTTATAATCAAATACAATTTTTAATTAATACTTTATATATAAATAGCATAATATAATATAATGCTTCTGAATTAACTTAAAAAGAGATTAAAGAATTGATTGAAAATATTATTTAAGATTGGATAAATTGATCCAATTTTAATGATCTAATTAAAACATTATCTTAAATTATATTTCGTAGTAGTTGAAGTAGAATTTAGGAAGTTTGATGAAAAATAAGAAAATAAATTTTAATAGAAAAAGAAATCGTAGTATTTCTTAATAAAAAATATAATAAATAAATATATCTATTCATAGAAACGTATAAAGTTTTAATATTGGGCTTAAGATTGGACTATAGTACTGAACTACTAAATATAAATTATTAGTATAGATGTTGAATGTATTTAATCGATCGATACAGACTGAACATTAAATTTTTATTTGGTATTCTTTTTATTTGCAGAGTGTCCATCTTTCAAATATATTACTATCAATGCTAAGTGAGTAAAAGCCGTGTACATATAATAAAATAAATTCTTGCAGTTATACTTATGTCATTAAAGAAAGTTGTTCTTGAAACACTTTCTTTGTAAATGAAATATTAACATATTGATTAAATCAACTTGAGTCAATTTATTAATTAAATGAATATATTTGTAAGTAATTTTTAGTAAACTTGTTATTATTTCTATACGTCCATAAGTTCTGTACTCTCTGTCCGTTCTAACATCAGCCACTAGGTGTTGTCCTGCATTTTTTGAATATTACCTCAAAATAACGACCCTTAATGACTTAAATAATCACCCTTATTGTAAGGCGTTTGTTTCAATTGACAGATTCCACTTTTAGATTTATTCCTTAATGGAACGTGCTCGTGTGATAAGCACGGAAGCTACTTCTGAAAAATTTTATCCGTTTCAACTCATTTACAGTGGTTGAATAAAGATATATATTCCAACTGAATTTCTTTATTCATTAAGTCAACTATTTTACTCGTGAGATAAGTGAATATATACACGAATCTTAGAGGAAGGAATCGGAACTTTTCGAAGAAGGCGACATGAATCTTATATCCGTGAATATTCATTTAGTCACAAAAGTACGTAACGGAAATAATAGAGGGCTAATAGAATAGGTATCGACAAGATATATAAGATAAAGAAAATAAAGACTGAGAGAAAGAGAAACTCAGCGGGTACTGAAAGGATTCGAAACGACTCTAATGGGCTTTTTGTCTCCGTCTCTCCTCAGCGAGTGTAAGGAGCATTCACTTCGATTTTATCACCCGAAACTTACTAATTGCATCGACCAGAGAACGGAAGATAGAAAGGGAGGGAGGAGAGGGGTAAGGAGGAGGAGAAAAGCAGGGCGGAGAGTAAACGAGAAAAAATAGAGTAAAAGACAAAGCTGTCCGGGCAACAGGATCCTTATGAAAAGAGATCTAGCTGAGAAGCTGAGAAAGGGCAGAAAAGAAAGGTGAGGAAAAAAGTATATCTTCCGAGTTCGTAGATCGGAGCGAAGAAAGAAAAGGGCGATGAACGGATGAGAAAAAAGGAAACAAGGAGAAAGAAGAAGGCGGAGGTATAATAATGCCGTAGAACCTGATTCGCCATCAAACGTTTAAAATATTACGTATGAGCCACGATTCATAGACTCGTGAAGCTGAATTTCAGGCCCATTTCGTTCTCTGGGTATGTGAAAATTGATCGTGCAATTTCAGAATTTCGATCATTCCCATCATTCAGTACATAACGAATACATATAGATATTATACTGTATTGAGAGTTTGAAAAATAAAGCCGTTATATGTACTGTCAATATATCTACAAAAATATTTGAAAACTGCAAGAGCTCTCCCTTTTCTGAAGAACGAGGTTCATATCCTTGCAGGTGTGCTCTTTGTCGGTAGAAAGCTTTCAGTTTTACGAGCGATGTCAAAATTATGTTCAGCTTTTAAAATGTCGTTTTTAAAGCTTTCATAAACATTTTATCCGCATTACATTTTGCATATATAACTCTTCTCTTATGTCGTAAAATTCATTACATGATCTTTTGCTACTTGTGAGAGAATGAAAATTGTAGGAGAAGGAAACTGAACATTTCAAATCAATAGAAATATGAACTTTAAATAAGTAAATATTTACTTATTCGACTTGAGCGAGTATAGGTATATAGATCATTAAGAATTTAGCTATATATCTATATAGGAGTGAATTGCGAGAGAATTGTTTTTATTGTACATTATTATGTTCTTATAAATTATGAAGAAACAAGAGAGTCGCGTAAAGTATCAATTAACCTACTTCCCTGTCATAATTTCCCACCCCCTCCCCCTCTAGTCTTCACCACTGACAATTACTTTTTTTCTCACCGGCTTTTATGACAAGCATTGCGACAAGCCGACGACGTGCATCCGTCCCATCGTGCAAGCCGCCCCCAGCCACATATACGATAAAATGAAAATGCATTTTTTCTCATCAAAATTTAATTTCAGCGATACCAGCAGAAAGGAAGTATAAGGAGCTTCGAAGGAAGAATAGGGATGCAAGATCGGCAAGAGCAACATCAACAACAACAATAACAATAATAGCGAGCACAAGGAAGACGAAGAAGGGGAGCAATATAAGAACGATATAATCGCGCGTGGCTGGCGGTTAGAGAGAGAGAGAGAGAGAGAGGGAGAGAGAGAGGGAGAGAGAGAGAGAGAGAGGGAGAAGCATCGCTGTGATGGTGGCGCGCAGAGAAATGCCTGGGCCGAGTCCGAGCCCGAGCCCGTTGGCTCTCCGCTCCCTCCCTCGCCACGATGTCGCTCATTACTCGAAATCGGTTATCGTCCGGCGTGCACTCGACCGCCTATATATAACATTTGCCGATCGATTCCCGTGTATAGCTTCACAGTGCGCCGGTGCATTAGCTACAAGTTGGTAAAAGAAAGACAAAACGCGAGGGAGGGAAGGAGGGAGGGCAGGCGCGCTCGGGCGCCGCCGTCGCCGACCGCGCCGGTTTACACGTTTACCAGCCATCGTCGTGTGCCCCGTAGGGTCTGCTAAACGCGACGGCGGCGGCCGAGCCGTTTCCGCGAAGCCGATTAGACGAAAGCAGGGAGGTAAAGGGAACCACGATATACAGTACCACGTGTATCTCTATATGTACGTGAACACACACACGCGCGCGCCCGCCGCGAGAAATCGATCGACGCTTAGAGTTTAAACCCCCTCTTCCCGCTCCCGCATTTTTCGCCATATAAGCCAGCTTTTTGCACTTTCTATATATATATATATATATATATATATATATATATATATATATATATATATATATATCGTTAAACTTTTTTCCGAAGCACTCATTTCCATTTTTCCTCACGAATGTCCATTATAATATAAAAAGGACGATGAAAGCCCTGTAAATTATTGCTCTGTTACTTTCCGAGGCAGATATTCTATACCCCAGTATATGATATTATTTATCTATACAATCCCTCGATGTTAGGAACACTTTATCACTTATAAAGATCGTTGCTTATTTCGAAAGAGAACATTATGCACCGGGTACGAGGTACTGTGCACGAAAAAACATTAATTTTTTAGTAAGATTTTAAAAGATCTTCCGCTAGTCCATATAATGGTTCGATTATGTTAAAACTTTTCCGAAAATTTTTGCTTGTCAGTTTTTGTTGAAGATCTACCTCTATATAAGCAAATGCAGTTTAAAACAACTAAATTAACTCAAGAAAATTAACTTACACTAAAATTAATACTTGAAATGCTTGTAAATAAAACAGGCAAAACGAGATATATATCAAGAAGCAATATCTATATATGTAGTTTACAATCAATCCCGCAACCTTTTTTATAGAGCTCATATTATACCCATGAATGCAGCGCGCGCTCGTCGCTCCGACTCGCGAGATTATACCAAAAAATGATGGCGCTCGGCAGCAATTCATCGCTCTAAAAAAACTAGCCCAATGCCCCCTCCTGCCGCCATCCTCCTCACCAGTTTTGCGCAACTATCTTAGATAGAGGTCTCGGAGCTTGCGGTAATACCTCGCGGACAGGTGGATAAATGTTGCAAATTGCCCCCCCCCCTCCGACCGCTTAATCTTCATCTCGATACTTCTGATAGGGACACGCGATAATCTATGAAATAAAATTGACAATTCTGCAACGAAGAAACGAAGAACATAAGTTTTTTAATACATTGGCTTTTCATTTTGATATTACTTAATATTCAAATTATTTTTAATCTTATACACAATGCCCTGCACACATGAAATCCATGTTCTTTCTTAGAATTATTTAAGATTCTGCAAATATTGGTGTCAAAATTACACTATAAAATCATATTAAAAATTATTTTAAACGTAAAAAAGTAAATAATATCGTGAAAAGCTCATATAGAATGGACATAACTTCCTCAGAAATTGTATAATTCACATAATATTTTACGTCAAAACGTAAGATCTAATAATGTAATAAGGCAAATAACAATTTGTTTTATTCGATCATATATGGCGAAGTGCTCGCCTCGATTTGCATAATATTATGCACACGCAGACCGGCATATACATATATGATAGTCACGCTAAAACAAGGAACGAAAAATGTATAAGCCAAGCTAATCAAACGTGGGTGAGCGTATGCATGGGAGCGGCGGGCCGAGCCATAAACCAGGTCGCTTTCTCGCATATACGGTCACAAATTTTTTTTACAGCGACCTACTTCCGGGGGTTACGCCGACGTATTTATAATATATATATAGGTGGTACTTCATCGCGGAGCATTGGCAGCATTCTGGAAATGCATATTTGCGGGCAAAACGGAAAGCGAAGAGGGATATCGCAATACCGGCGTAAGAATTTCTGATCCCTGCAATATTTTTGCTATATATATATATATATATATATATATATATATATATATATATATATATGTAGCTGATGTGCGCAACTTTAAAACGAAGAGAGGCATGGCAATCACGCATACGTCCGCCGCTCAAGTTTTTTTCAAAATTTAAAAATTTCTCGAATGCCATTGTATAACAATAATAACAGTGCTGCGAGCGAGGAAATGTGGTACTATATGTACACATTGGAAGGGAATGCGAATTAGTGTGGATGGGAGAGGTGACGGAAAGTTTTGTAGACCACTTTCTTCGCAAATCCTTCCCTCGATACTGACCGCAGTCGTTAACATGTATTGGAAAAAAGAAAGGTTAAATACTGAACATTATATAGCAAAATCATTTAGTATGTTTTTTTATATGTCATGCGCTCTTTAAAAGTAATGTATGAACTCGATAATTTACGTAAATATTAAATCTCTAAAATGCTAATATCGTCCATTGACGCCTATCTTAAAAATTTCTTAATATTTGTAAATTGTAAAAATGTATATAGTTCATGTAAATTAGTACAAAGAATTTCCATTAATATTTCAGGAAAATACTGAATATTGAACTTTAAAGATCGAGTAAAAAGAAGTGATTTACAAAAATAAATTATACCACGTATAAAAATTCTGGATTCGCAGACAAACATACGAGTACATAGATATAATTAAGAAAAGCAGAATAAATTTATATTTTCAAATTTGTCTTTATAATATATAATTCTATGATTCTTGTTATGAAATATTTATATACTATAGAAGTATGCATATATGCTCTAATATCGTGGTGTGGCACATATACCATATATGTATAATGTTCAGCAAAGCGTCTCAACAAAATTTTATATCGTACTTGCTTTACTATCGGATCCTTTATATGTGTTCACTGTTAAAAATCGTGATATTTTGTCCACTAAATCGGTTGAATATTCTACACATTGAAGCAGTATGATTAGTACTTTCTCATTGCATAAAAATGGAATATTTCTAAATTAGCAGCGAAAATTGCGATATTTTTTATAAGACTGCACTGACATTCAATTAGTATTCATTAGTTGGATTTGAAAAAATAATACTCACTCTTATTGTGAGGTCAAACCAACTATTAAGTCTTTTACACAATGCATAAACAGCCCCAATCATTTTCAAAATTTTGGAAGTTTCTGAAAGGAATAAGAAACAAAATACCTAAAAGTAAATACTCATAGAATAAAATATAAAATGATCAATTTCGTGTTATTAGGGGAAGAAAAACGTGTGTTTTACTACCTACAAAACGAAGTTTGTTATATTTATGCACGAACAAGTCTCGCGCTTTTTTTTAGCGCACTATTAACATCGGTAACAGCACGGCGGCCGGAGCAGAGTCTTTGGAACACGTTTTCCCGTCCAATCATCTGAGTTTTAAAAGCTCCAATTCCACCACTAATAACCCTTGAAAAAGTATAGGCGCCTTTACTGACACACATACACGCGCAGTGTGCGCCAAGGAGATAGAGAGAGAGAGAGAGAGAGAGAGAGAGAGAAATCTTGTCATTTCCTTCGAAATAATAACATACACCTAGCCGAAATAGCTAAACGAGCCAAAAAGCGTCCGGCGGTCAAAATTACCATTCTTTGGCACTGGGGCCTCGTTTTCTCGGAAATTCGTCTATGCCGCATAATTCAATAACAGACGTAAATAAGAAATAAGCGCCTCGCAAAAAACTGCTCTCTGGTCTGTCGAAATTGCGCTGAAAGAGGGGGAGAGGGATAGGGTGGGAGGTAGGGAGAGGGAGAGAGGGAGAGGAAGGTAGAGAACCAAAACAGGACCAAGAATCCCACCATCGTTCATCAGTACCAGATTCCAGCCCGTCGAACGAGGCGCGTATTTCCAGGGACGAGAAAACAGAAATCGTATAATATGAAAGAAATATATATATATATATATATATATATATATATATATATATATAGATAGATAGATAGATAGATAGATAGATAGATAGATAGATAGATAGATAGATAGATAGATAACTGAATTGGTCAAGGAAGGAGAAAGACAATGTGTGTCAAGATAGAGAGAGAGAGAGAGAGAGAGAGAGAGAGAGAGAGAGAGAGAGAATAAGACATTGGGAGGATAACGGCCGTATTTTCGAAAAAGTTCGAATATTAAGAGCATCAGAAGGACTTTAACTGTTGCAAGCGATCGTGGATTAAAATTTTCACCACAGCTGATCTGTGGATATATTCCTTTTCGACAACTTATTTTTAATAAAGCTGTTGAATTACTAATTAATTTTTCTGCGTCTCATTTATTTACATATATTGGACAACAGAATCGAAGCAAACATCAGTCGAAAATAAAATTCTTTAATATTGAAACATTTTGTAACTTAATACCATTTATCATAAAGTTCTATATAAGTTATTATCGAATCTTCGAACTTTCACTGGTACCAAAATTCAGAAAGTGTTTTGTTTAAATTTTTCACACATTGCCTTATGCCATATACTAAATCGATGGCAAAGTTTTACTTAAATAATGATTAATTTATATATAAACTAGGGGAGTGAAAATGTACTTTACACGCCAGTCTAACCTCAAAATCATAAAGCTAATTTTATGACATTTGTAGAATAAAATATATGTACTTCGATATTAATACGACAGTTGTTTTTTATCACTTGTATTACTTTCCTCCCTTTCTCCGCTCAGAACTAGACCGTCTCGTGAATTATAAAAAGAAACCATCGCTAGTGGGTTAAGTTGTACTCAATTTTAATATAAATGCTTACAGGAGTGACATCAGTACACAATTTATATATTTTTATATTGAATTCGAAATTGATATTGGATTTTGACCATAATTATTCTACACAAATATATAGGCTATCGTATTAAATACAATCGTTATTAAATTGTCATATGAGATTTACTATTTTTGTTTGACTTAATTTTTAGGAATTTTTCATACTAATCAATATTACTAGTATTATTGTCAGTATATTACCAGAAAAGATTGTTGAAGCAAAATAAAAACATACTTTTAATGTATTTTTTTATATGCACATAAAAAATCGTTCTCTGAAGCTAGCACAGCTCATAGTCTTGTAAACAATTCGCCAGAGGGATTCCGAGAAGATTCGACTCCGCGGACTGCCGTTTGCCCCCCCCCCCCGCCATCGCAAATCTTGATGATGGCGCGTTCTCGCACACCGGTCGGTTGCGACGCCGTTTTTCCTCCGACCCTCCTCCCCCTTCCAGTGCCTGCGCCCGCGCACGGAGAGGTTCGTCGTCATTATCGGCCGCTCGGCCGCCCTACAATCTGAATCTATTGAAACAATGCTATATATAACGACCGGAGTGGCTGAAAGAAAGAGAAAGAGAAGAAGAACATCGAACTATGCCCGGGAATCGAGGAACGGGGAGGAAACCTACCCTCTCCCCCCATCCTGGGAGCTTTCACGCGCACAGAGAGACTGAGGGAGGCGTTTCCGGCAGGCGCGCAGATAGAGAGAATAGGGGGATAAAGAGGGAAAAAGAGTTCGAGAAGCGCGAGATCCATAGATCGAAATTGCTTTGAAAATTGATAAATTTTTTCCCTACACGAGCACGTTATTTCTTATACTTCACTTCCCTCCCGCCCTGTCGTTTCTCATCACTCGCGTCGAGCGAAACGTTGCACCACTCCCCCTCCCCTCCCCCAAAATCTCGCATCAGTTGCTTCATCTGCATTGCATTCAAGGCGCTCTCTAAGAGATGCGGTGAGGCGAGGGCTGGGAGATGTTGGGAGTCAATAGTAGAGGTAGGGAGGGGTTTTAGAGTAAAACCGAGGAGAGCAATTGAATCTTGGGGAGAAGCGAGGGATTTTTTTTATTATAACCGTGCGCACGAGTGAGAGAGAGAGAGAAAGAGAGAGATGGGATCGCATTGGGAAGTATTATCTTCAATTCACGGTGTATTTTTTTCTGATATTATTAGTAATGTTATTAGGCTACATTATTTATAGTAAGAGTTCTTACAAGTTGGCGATTATATATACCACTTAAATACGCCTATAGACTTTCTCTTCAAATTTTCATTAAAATTAAAATATTTTTGTTTCATATTCTTACGTATTCTCTAATAAAAATTATTATTTAATGATCTTTAAAAAAATTATTTTAATAATTATATTTCTATCGCGCTGTGCATCTTTTCTTATCTATCAGTGTTAAATATTTTCTGTTTTTTAGAAAGAGCTAAATACATGTTTGTATAATATGTACTATTTAATTTATACATTTTAAAAAATATCCTCAGAAAATAGCACCAAACATTTTTATATATCTTACTTGAATTGAAATAAAATTAAATATTTGTCAGCCGATCTACAGGCTTGAAGAAAATGGAATATTATAAAGTGCTAATTAAACAAAATAATAATGACTAGAAGTGTAGCGTGCCAATATTTATATCTCCGAATCCATATCACATTTCTTAGTAAAGTACCAATTGCGATGTGCAATTTAAATAATGTAGTCTACTCTAATATTCAAATTGTCTTGAAATTATCTCTAATAGGTAAATAATGTATCAGTCGATAAATAACAGCGATGTAAATTTACACTAATGTACCCTATATATACAACTATTAAAGTAGGAATCAATTGGAAGAAGAAGCAGAGCCTCGAGCGATATTGCTAATTGAGCCACAAATATCATTTAAGTTGTGTTCTGCGATTTAAAAATAATAAATTAAAAATGTCGTATCGCAGTACTGTAATTACACGTATATTAAAAAATTCAGAATAATAAGTAGTTTTGCTACTTCATAGGATATGTATATATTTATTATAAAAAAAGTATAGTTTAGATTTAGCATCTCGTCATGATTACACAAACGCCGCTGTAAAAATTTACACGTTCTTTTACTCCGCTACTGATGAATACCACTCTTTGAAAACATAAATAGAGCGATGCTAAATAAAAATAAAAAAAACCTTTAATCATTGCCACACCAAATCATCACTTTTTAACATTGAAGAAATTTTATGAAATTAATTTAAAAAATTATATAAAGTTTTTTATATAAACTATATAAAGTTTTTTGACGAAAGTTTTTTGGTGAAAAAATATCAATACGACTAGAAAGTTCATAAATTATTTTTGAATTAATATCGAAATATTATTATCTTTTCTTAATCAAATCCCAAAGTTTTAATGTAATCTGAACATTAAATATAACTGAATCTGTTCTTGCACGCAAGCATCTATATGTATTTTTTATACGCACTTGTAATATCGGAAAACTTAATCGAGGTTGGGAGGAGGAAAGCCGGCGCGATACGTGGCGGCGTTAGTTTTGCAAAGTAAGTTTTATTTTATATATATATATATATATATATATATTATATATATATATATATATATATATATATATAGAAACCTTCGAGCATAAGCGGGGAATAATAACAGCGATCGATAACTGTAATAAATATTTATGCGCGCTTTTCATTTTTGTTTCTCGAATGTTATAGAGCTCGAGGTAGCGAACGATTTACGTTATTATATTCAATTTGCGTAAAAAAATATTATTCTCGGAGAGCTTTTACGCTAACACTTACTACTTTTTCGAATTCATTTTAACCAAATTTCTTGAAAAATATTTGTCAGGTTAAATTTAATACGTTTATTACTTTTTTTTAATTGCATTTAAAACAATGAATTGTTAATTTCTTGTTTGCTCAAAACAAAACTTTTAATTTTAAATTTATTGTTTAAGTAAAAAATTTGATTATATCATAGATTGTAAATTTAAATTTACGATCATTAATTGGATATTTCAACAACAAAATTCGGAAATGAAATTTAAATATTAAATGTAAAAATTTAATAGTAATTTATTACACTGTCTCTCATTAAAAAAATTATCGATTAAATTTGTAGAATTTATTAGATTTTTTGCATATGTAAAAAAATGAATTTACTGTAATTAACTATTTCTAGAAGTTTAATTTGAGAACTAATTATTCGAGAAAATTTGCTCAATTTGTTATTGACCATCAATATTATAATAAAATTCTTCGTAAAACAGTGTCTGTATTTTGAAAACATTAGGTTTATTTGCGATGCTGACAGAGTTGTATGTTTACAGCATTTTTATTACTTTCTAAATGTTAGGGCTTATTTCCAGAAGTGAAAATTTTTAGACGAATAATTTATGTAAGGCTTACTGACATTATATTATTTTAACATTGGAAATTCTTCGAAATCGCTGGTTTCATTAGAATTAATATACTTTTTTGTTTTGAAATATAATATCTAATATATTGACGAAAATACATTATGTATTCGCATATAGAAAATGAACTGTTAATATTATAAAAACTAATTTTTGTCAAATCCATTACACGTTCAAAAAATACAACGATATACATTAAAATATATATAGGAGACGGTGTTAGATTATTTTATAATGCAACTCTGTCACACCCGTGTAACATTCACAATTCTTTTGAGCGTATATATGAGTAAGATATGACACATATAACATTCATATAGAGTAAGAGCACAATCGCTTTATAATTGTCAAAACGTTGCTTGATACGGCGATTAAATAATGTTTTTGTACATCTCACGGTTACAAAACATACTAAATGTTATTGAACCACCGACGGATGTTAAAAAAGCTGCCTATTTATAGAACACGATATAATTACAAAAAGTATATATTTAGAAAAATGAAAAAAAAAAACGCGGCAACCGTACTTTCTGCATTCGTGAATAAGTATCGCCTACACCCCGTGTCTAGATATAAACAATTGATGGAATGGAAAAGTCGCGAAATCAGCAAAAAGGGCCGTTACCCCCCCCCCTTCTTCGGCTCAGCACGACTTTATTATATATGATGAAATCGCGCGTGTCCCTGCCACGGGGTCACGCATAAGCTACATTAGAGGCTATAACAACGTATACATGTACACAGTGTAACGAAAATTCGGATTTCCCGAAAGGTACGCCACCAGTAGTAGCGTCAGAAGCGACAGCGACCTACCGCCCGCCCCCGACCTTGTATAAATATATATGTATATATACATAAACCCGACACGCGAACTCCCCTCGGCAGCACGCGGACTCCGATTCCACGGGAGTGTCTTCCGTTCTGCGTGTGCGGCCGGGGGAGGGCCAAGCGCGGGATATTGGACGTTGACACAAACGCGCTCGAGAAGCTGACGGGAGTCGCGCGACGGGCGGTCTCGAGGGAGACGCGGGCCGATGACGCGACAGCGGCTAGGTGCAAAACACGCCGCGCGCTTTTCTTTTGCTCTTTTATTATATACATGCACAGACACATATAAACCTTTTGCCCTGTCTTGCTTCCCTGCGACTATACGCTTGCCCCGGTGCAGATGCAGCATCGCCATCGGGGCCGTCGGCCGCGCTGTTATAGCATTGCTTGGTAGTATAATGCCGGGTGTATTTCTCGGCGCGAGCGAGCGAGCGAGCGCAGAACCGATTCCTCGAATGAGGACTTCCTCCACTTCTCACAAACGCTAAATCTCTACGAGCGGTGTGGCCTCGGTCGAATTTTTCTCCAATCTCTCTCTCTCTCTCTCTCTCTCTCTCTCTCTCTCTCTCCCTTTCCTTTAATTCTTTTAAGAGAGAGGGGGAGTCCTTTATGCGCTCGGTGAGAACAACTTTTCTTTTATTCTTCACACTTATTGGATATATCCGTTATATTGACGTGGTTATTAATTACATCTTGTCCCTGTTAATATTTTCCTCCAGAGGACGCGGGCAGTCGTTTTTGTTTATACAAGTTCTTTTACATTAATTGCCGCTGAACTCCCGGCGGGACGATCCGAGTTTAGAGCGCGCGTTCGAGCTTCAGCTGTTTGCATTTTGCCCTAATCAGAATTTTGAGACATTACTACATTCGGCTACTTTTTACAAGTGGACAAGTAAAGAACTATTTTTTTAAAAAAAGTATAAAACGCTTTACGTATAATAAGTGCCCATTTACTTACCCAAAAATTTCATTTAACGAATGTTGTAAAAATAAGTAAATATATACTTAAAATATAAGTGATTAGTTGAAAAAACAACTACAGATAAATTCGTTTATGAAATAAGTCTAAGTGCGTTGAAAAGTATAAGATTTTTTAAAATAATAAACACCTTCAGCGCTAAAAAATAATACCGATACGAATCTATATAGAGTAAAAAAGCATCTACCAATTGAAACCACAACTTGAATTAATTTAAAAGTTGGACGTGCCGACTGTGAATTCGAGTAAACGCTTGGCAGTAGGTAATTGAGGATAGTAATTTTTTGAGATGATATTGGAAAAATCCAGATGGTCATCTAGTAGCCGATAGTTGAACTGACCGATTGTGATAAAATTTTTGAGATGTACGATAAATAAAAACCTCGAAATTCATTAAAATTGTTAAGCTAATTTTCCACATTTCAAAAGAAAAGTTAAAAATGAAGATTAGTGTATATTTATTTATTGTTAAGTGAATTTAATTTAACTCAATGAGCTAACATTGCATTTATAGATATTACAATGAAAGAGAATTCGTCTTCTTAGGTCAGAAGTCGATTGATCGGAATTGTTTAAGTATACGTAAAAACGACTGTTTTTACTTTGAATCACTTGTAACTAACATTCCCTTTTTGCACTATTGCGTTATAAATATTTGAATCTCAATTTCAATAAACTGACTTAAGCTGCAACAATCCAATGTGATAATTTCCAATAATTTTTTTTCTTTTTTAAACTATAAAAGTTAATGGTACTAGCAGTACACATGTAATAGAAATAGTGTCAACAATACTATTAAGAAATTATTTTGATTTTATAAATAGTCTCTGTTTTATAATGATTTTCATACAAGATATACTACTTATTTTTAATTTCATAAATGCGCTCTCTACAATGAAATCGATGGAAAATATTACTGAATAAGCGATTTTCTTCTTTTTATATGCATACGTTCAACCAGTCGGGAGAAAGGTGGAATAAAAAGCAAAACATATTTTTAAAGTAAATGCTTTAAGAATAACCGTTACTTTATAATCGGAAAAAAATTTTAAAGTATAATTATGAAAATAATTAAGTAATATATTACAACGTAAAAATAAAGTGATTACCTGTACATTGTTAATAACGCCGTTTTTGTTACCCTGCCTCGCTTTATTTTACTTGTACATATCTCAGCACTGTCTTATATAATATAGGGCAATTACTATTAGTCAATTTAAAATTATTTGACAGTATTTATTAATAATTTTTAACTAAATATGATGGTCATATGAATTCTGTGACGCACTGAAGTCCGGATCGGAGCACATAAAAGAGATTTAAATTCAGATTATTTTTTAAACATTACAAAAATCTTGATTATAAAATAATTATATGAAATATATATAATAAAAAACTTTTTTATTTCATAATAAGATAATTATTTAAATATAAAATTACTAAAATTTATTCAAAATTAGAGCTCACAACATATAACGTATTTTATTCGAATTAAAAATTGTACTTATGTCGATTGTTGTTAATTAAATGAATAAATATTTTGATCGGTTTTACAGTCTGTCTAATATAATAAAGTCTAATTAATTTTATTATTTATAATTTTTAATCTAATTTATTTTTAGTAGTAAGTTCTATTTCAGATTCTTCGGGGGGTGATATTTTAGTATAATATAATAACTATTCTATATTAGCAAAGGACAACCTGACTGCTCGTTTCGATTTTCTGTTCATCGTTTTGAATTTTTTTTTATTTATTTTTTATTTTTTGAAGTAAATTTTCATTTACTTTTAGTTTAGTTCTTGAAGATGTACCGTAGCGGTTCGAAACGTCTGACGCGAAAGGAGAATTTAAATTTAAGGTGGTGAAGGCAATCAGATTGCCCTTTGCTAACATAGAATATAGTTTATGATTTTTATTCTTTTTATTTTATTTTATTATTTTTTATTTATTTTTTTATAGTTAGTTCTATTTTAGATTCTTCAGGGATAATCATAAATAAGGTTAGTCTGACTGTCATTATTTTACTTAATATAATATATTATAAATACTGTAACACCGATAAAAATATTTATTAAGTTAAATCACTAAAAAGTTCAGTTTCCTATTAAAAATACTGTGATTAATTTTCATTATATTTACATCAACGATAGATATTCTTCGATACTCAAACTTGTAAACAATCAAAGTTGTAAACAAATCATCTATTAGCAAAATTATTTCATCCAGTTGATGAAACATGCTTAGAATTATTTCAGTTCTACTGTAGATTCATGAGTATAATATTGATGAGAAAAAAGTACTGGAGACCTTTTCAATAGACGCATTTGTAGAACTTATGCCTCACGAGCAACAAAATTTATGTACTTTCCTTACTAAAAAATTTTATTTAATCACTATAATGGAACTTAAACAGATAGAAACGAAATTCGCTCAAGTCACAGTATTTTCTTGACACTGGCATATCCTTCCCATCTACATAATATGTTCTCACGGGTAAAATGAGGTATTTTTAACTATTTATTTATTTAGGTATTTATTTCCCCCGGAGACTGCAAATTCGAAGGTCTTTTCTCAAACAGAGTACCCGCAATGGTTTAGTTCGCAATTATTTAAATCATTAGGAAAAAGTTAATATTTTATATCGTACAAATCTTTTTCACCTCTGAGAGTATACGCCATTCCAAACAAAAAGCTTTGAGTATCATCTTTCAAAAATTCAATAATCTTTTCTGAATTATAACAAAGAGAAGACCAGCCAAGCGTAATATAATAAAAGAAAAAGCGAATGAAAACTAAAGCATCATGGTAGACCTTGTTAGTGAATAAAAAATCACATTCAAATTATTTAGATTCTTTAATTACTTTTAATTATGAGACATTTCCAATCATTTTCGTACTTCTGTATATGACAATTTTCAAAGTAATTTTGATTTCATATTAAATCTTCACGAAATAATCTATTTTTCATGCCATGCATTAAGTTTTGGTTTAAGCTAGTCTTTATTTTTTTTTCTAATCTGTAACTATTATTTTCTGGTTTTCCTAAATGATGTCATAGATTGCGATAGCATAGGAACACCATGCACACAAAATTTGCCTTAAGAAAAATATTGATAAGGAACAATTCCATTATTTTGAAATACTGCTATCTTTTTCGTTAACCATGTCAATCTATTAATTGCTTTTAAAATGGCAATTCCTAAATTTCATTTTACATACTGATGGATTTCACAAAACTGTGATTCCATATCTTTTGAGCTGTTTCGGCTTTTGTAATGTAATTTTCCATGTGTTTTGACAATAAAAATAATTTAAAAATATATTAATCACTATTATAAAGAGGCAAAATGAAAAGTAACAAGGATCAATTATTAAATCTGCAAGACAGTATACATACTGTATCATGCCAGCCACTTTGGACAACAATAAAGCATTTAAGTTCACGCTAGAAGAAGTTCGACTAGGCCAATTCTGTCAGAAAATAAGGCCAGGAATTTCGCCCCCCCCCCTCCCGAGTTTATGTACGGCTCCAAGAAGAAAGAGAGGCAAAGAGAGGGCATTGGTAGCGAACCTGCGAGGTTGAGACCGCAAAAAGGAATGAGGCTGGAAGAGAGGAGCAGGTAACAGGTATAAGCTGGTATATAAGGTAACATCAGCATCAGTGGCAGCAACAGCAAAAGTCGCTGTAGCCAAATGGTGGCTGGAGAGAGGGGGGGCGAAGACGACGGCCCTCCCAAGCTGCATATATATACAAATATATATGTATATAGTTTATACGCGCACAAAGCGAGAGCAATGATGTGTATAGGTATATACTGCAGGATTTCGTCATATATTAGGTGGCGGTCCGCATGCCAAGCTGATTGCGCAAAGCCGGCCTGCCTGCTGAATTATATAGAATAGAAGGTATACGTATATACGTATCCGCGAAAACTTCGGGAGAATTCGAAAGGGGCGAAGAGGAGAAATATATATATATAGATTTGAGGGACAATCGGGAAGAACGAGTGGAAAGGATGGTGGGAGGAGGTGGGATCGTCGCGTCTCCATCGAGATTATACGCCTCCTTCAATGCCACCTTATTGGCAAAGGTGACCGAAATAATAGAATTTTTCATGAATGTGGTATATAATCTATATAAATATAAGTAAGGTATATAATCTTCTTCAAAGAATTATTAGATTTCGGCATTTGCTCGGAGGATTTTCTTTTAGTAGAGCCTCGTCTGGATTTTCTTTTAGCAGAAAATGAATTTCTATAAATATATTTTACTCTAAGAGTCTTATATCGATAATTTTCATTTCGGATTTTCCGCTTACGATTTAGTTGATCGCGTAAATTTCTTACAATTCATAATTTCAATAGTCTGGAATAGTTTTGCAATATTTCAGTTATTAATTATTAAATTTAATTATTAAATTTTATTTATTAAATTTTATTTATTACTACATAAGTTTGATTAAAAGAATTAAATTAAGTTGGATCATTCGAAAAACAACCATAAAAAAAGATATATAAAATGAGTAGGCAAAAATGAATTTTAATATACAAAAGTGTTGCATTGTAAAAATAGATATAATATATGTTTAATGTTGAGTATTCAATATATTTAATAGTTATAAAATATTTGCTATATGGAATATCGCACAAATAACATTTTAATTTCTATTATATACTTTCATTACTATGAAGTAATTAGACAAGTACACAAATCATAACCAATCCTTTTAATCTCTATAATTAAAGAAATTGTTTGCTCAATAACTGTTTACTACAGGTTTTCACGTAGTGTATAACGAAAAAGGAAGATAATTATTATATAAAAGTTTCTATACATTGAAGTAAAATACTAATTATTTATAAAGAAGAAGTATGTATATATATATTGAAAAAGTAAGAATGCAAAATGTAGAAGTAGAAGGACAACCGAATGCCACGAAATTAGTTTCCTAGGAAGTGCTTATAAACCCTCAATTCTAATTTCGGACAGGAAATTGACGGGATGAGACCTCATTCGTAGAAAAAATTATGGGTCCGACAAAGTCTTGCTGCCAATATACTCCTTCTATCTGTATGCATATAATATATATATATATATATATATATATATATATATATATATATATATATACATACCTGTAGGACATTTTACTTTAGGGTTTTATTTTTGCAATAATTAGAAATGAGGCGTGTACGAAAAGTGGTGAACGCACGGACTCTTGAAAAAAATAATTTTACGTTGTCGCCGATATAAAGACATCCGAAATAAAAAAGAAAAGAAAAGCGGAACTCTCAATACTTTGGTACGCTAATATAAAGAAGCTGATACTTCAAGATCACGATAAATATCGTTAGAAAACACCATGAGTTCCCGATTTATCTCTAAGAACCGCATATTTTTTATCAAAGTGACAGCCATAATATATCCTACAATCACCCACCTTACAAAATTTCTCACAGCTTTAAACCATATTTAAACTAAAAAAAAAAAAATAAACATCCTTCGAAGCGTGCATATAGCATGAAAGGAAAAAAAATAATAATAAAGCTTTTTCTTAATGTCAAGAGTCGGGTACACTTTTCCGAAATCCACCCTTATTTTAAAAAATTATTCAAGTAAATACGTGTCTAATTCTTATAAAATTTTTATTTAATTTTCAAACCACGTTTCCGACTATTTATACAGTAAATTTATTCATGGAAAAATCTTCTCTTTTAAGGATTGCGATGACGACGTTTTTACGTAAAAATTGAAAATTCTGTCAAGATGAAAACTGCAAAGTCGCGAACAGCTAAAGCGATCATCTAAGGAAAATAAGCAGGTTTCTTCTACTAAAGGACCGTTAATATTATCTGTCATAAAAATATATAGAAAAACCATCAAGGTGTTGTAAAAGGCGAAAAAATTGAAAAATCGGGTTCTTTTTATCCCTTTTACTCGGTTTGCACCACGCATTTGATGAAACAGCATATTTGTAAAGAGGTAAAAAAAAAGTTAAAATGAACTTCCTTTCATCTCTCTGCAACTTTCCTCGAACTTTTCTTTTATACTCTATACGTATATATGTAGAAGACGGTTTAATGGGAGGAGCACTCGTTTCAAGGAAACTTTAACAAGACCGGCGTTAAGTTTGAAGATTGGTAAACCTGGTTTGAGCGAAATCGAATTGAAATTTTGCTTCTCTAAAACTTTCAAAAATATCAAAATGAACCTGGAAGAACTTTTCTGCTTCTTCTCTATCGCCCTCCTTCATCTCTCTTTCTCCTACCCTCCTTGTCAATCTCTTTTTCAACGTTTCTGTTTTTTCAATTACGCAAAGCGTTTCATAGATTATAATATATAACACTCTATTCAGATCGCCGCATAAGTGCTTTAACATTTTGTCGATAAAAATCATTGCTGTCTTTTTACAAATAGCAATTATTTAAAGATTGCAAGCAACATATTAAAAAAAATAAATTTAAAGGACGAAATTGTAATTCTAAAAAACTATGGAATTTTTATCTAAAACCATAAGAATATAATTTAGTATTTGTAACTGACGAAACTCTGGCGTTACCGAAGATGTATAAGTAAATTAATCCAATATAGGATGAATGCAAGGCAATACCATTAAGAAAGAAGTTTTTCGCATCAAAGCATAACAATTTCAGTGCGTTGTTTGAACCGTTTAGGACGGGACAGTTTCAATTAAACTTGATCCCATTATATCGTCGATATATACACCGAATGCATAATTATAGCTATCAGAGTAATTTTCAGAGTAACCAAAGCAGAGCAATCTTGGAACAAAAACAAATAGTCCGTTAAGGTATCAGATTCTTACGCAAGCTCTTCATTACAAGTATTTGTATGTACGGAAAAAATACTCAAAACATAGTCTATGCATCCATAAAAAGAACAAAAACAAATCAGTTGGAAGGGAAATTTTGTATTTACTCTATTTTAACCCGTACCGTTGAAATGATTCCAGCAAGCTTGCAAAATTATTTTTAGTGCTTCTACTACACTCGGTACATCAAATATACCTGCAGAAAAGGAGCAGAAACATTGGAAGAATTTCGTTTCCTATATAGGGTTGTAGCTTTTGGTACAGAACCCGATCTCTATAAGGATTAAGATATCATTGCAGAATATAAAGACCACTCATGAGTCGTAAGAATACACCCTCGTGTATAAATAGATTCTTAAGGCTGGCTCGCAATATCTTTACATTTATATGTGCGCGCGTGCACATGATTGCCCAGGCCCTCGCACGGATAAAATGCAGGCGCGCATCACTTCATTCGATATATAGGGGCGCACGATACGAGCTTGCGATCTGCACATATTAAACGCGAGCGACGATCTAAGGCGCAGAGAACTTTTTAAGAAAGTATATAAACTATTTATATTCCTATGTACGTTACGTACGCGAGGAATGGTCGTCCGTCGTCGCCTTCGATTCTTTACCTCGCGGGTACGAGTAACAAACTTACCACGCTCGGGGTGAAATTTTCATTTCGAACCTCGCATATATTATAATACGCATCTCGAAAGACTTCGAAATTCCAAGACGTCATCCGCGCGCCGCGTCGAGCATCAGAGAGGAGGCTTACTTTATGCTTCTTCGAACCTCCAACCCTTTCGGCGAACAGCAGGAGCGAGAGAAAAGAGCTTTTTCACCTCGCGGATTTTTATTCGCGCACATATATAAAGCCCGCGCGCGGGACTTGCTTTCTCTCGCGACTATTGTTGCTTACATCTTTTACTGAATTGTGAACTCAAATGTGTATTCACCTCGATGTTCGCTGTACATGTATACACGCGTGCCTTCTTCTATTTAACGATCATTCTCGCCCGTGTGTTTTATGCATGCCTTGCTGTCCGTGTTTTGTGCGCACGCGCACACGCGCGCACACGCACACTGCATTCTGCATTGAATCCGTCCTTCAAATCTCTCTCTTTTTACTATTCTATATAATATAATGTGGGACTCAAAGACGCGCAAAAAACTTTTAAAAGTTATTGCCGAACGGTATAAGAAAAATCAGCCATCCATTTCTAAATTCTTTCAAACTTTGTAAAATTATGGTTAGAAAGAAATTTTAAGAAATTTGATTATCTTTAAATTATTTATTATTATTTTAGAGTTAAGATTATGTAAAACTGATTCAATACTAATTATATTGTGACGTTTACATAATTTTTTCTTCGCACAGATACAGAAATATTTATATATCAGTTTTCAATATAAATTATATATAATTTGTAGAGTAAAAAATACGAATTAATGGTTACTTCAGACAGAAAACAGCAATGCTGAAAAAATATTTAATATAATTACGCTGGCAATCACATCAATAACCAACATTGTTAAGTCTTAAAAATTCTTATTACATTGTATGTAAATCGACATTCCTTCACGATTCTCTGGATCTGTACAGGATTAAAACAACACGTATTTATGCTTTTTTATTTTTATACAAGAGCACTTTCTCAACCAAAAATTTTATAATAAGGACAGTATCTGGAAAGGAACGGTATACAAGCGTCCATTACATGAAAAAAAAATTAGCATACGTTATAATGTTTTTTAGTCTTTTTTCCTTCAAATTAATATATTAATGTAGATAATAAATGTAATATAGACGCACGCACGTATATACACGCATCCGAAACATGAGTATTGCAATTAAAAAGTTTGCAAAATTTCCGATATGTCAATAAGTTCAGAATGGTAAATAATTTACATGTCTTAGCAGCATACATTGTTCAGCCATATATATATATATATATATATATATATATATATATATATATATATATATATAATACTGATCTTTATATACATATTTAACTAAAAAAAATATTAAAAAATATGATCATTACTTTTTATATTATTATATTATGAAATATTAAGAGTTATATAACAGAAAAATCAAGTGAAAAAATAAAGAATAAATAAACAAAAGAACACGAAAACTTTTGAAAATGAGTCGTTCTCCTTTTGTCATAAATTTGAATATTAAAGTATGACACTTAATCATAAATGATCCGAGCTTACCAATGGTAGAAGTAAATGTAACACACACGAATGAGATATTATAACATGACCTTTGAAGAAAACTTTCTAGGGCATAACGGAAAATATACAACTGCTTACCTGTGAACAAAAAATAAATAAACATTAATTAGATTACAGATAATAACAACAGCATATATTTTATATTTATATATTATATATGTATGTTGATATATAGTCGTGATTTTACTCTATGTAATTTATTATCCCGATGACTATGAGAGATAATCTTATCATATATATATATATATATATATATATATATATATATATATATATATATAAACCGAATCACTGATCTCTAAATGTATATGTGCAAATATAATCGATTTATACATAGTACGAACAAACATATTGAATATAGTAAATGATGGTTCAAAACTTTACTTAATGCGATATTATTATCTTGTCCGTGGCGAAAATTTGAAATAGGATACTGAATAGGAAAACCCTTATACTTAATCCTCTATAATATCTATGCATTATAGCTATCCATCTCCTCCACTCTTGCCCCGAGAAAGATTAATGACTCCACCCCCCCCCCCTCATCTTTCTCCGTATGCAGAGCAGAACTGCAGCGGACGGTAACGTATTATATATATAAGTACGGAGCAAGGGGAAGCAGCGAGGACGAGGGGGTGGCGGACGCGCCATTATACGCGCAATGCGAAGAACTGCATACTTTGTCTTCGGAGAGACGCGGATAATAACACCGCAGTATATAATAATAATGCGAGGGGATCCCCGAGCGGCGCTTGGCGCGCGAATATGGGAGGGCGGCGAGTGTGGGAGGGAGGAATGGTTTCGTATGCAGACGGCACCTGTCGTTCCGACACCCGGCATTCGTGATCAAATTCCGTAAGTCGCGAGAGAGCGGCGTTCTTATAAAGGAAATGTTTTTAAAGGAAGTCGCGCGCCGCGAAAGGGGGGGGGGGCAGGCGCGTACATAAATGTCGGGCGAGAGTATTGAGCGAGTTTTTTTCTCGTTATTATATGCCGCTCCTGCGCTCGCTAAAATTACATAAAAATCAGCCAAGTATTGGTATTTGTATAATCTATTAGGATAGTCGATACAGTGCGTCTTCGAACTTTCGGAAATGTTTCACAAAGAACATAAATGGAGCAAGAATATACGTACTCTATTATATAAAAAAAAAAAAAAAAAAAACGGAAATTCAGTAATGTTCAACGCCTTTGAATGTTTTTGACCTTAACAATTCAGAAACAGATTTTTCAATTTTTAACGGAATTCCATTTCATTCCCAACGAAATTTTAACCCATATATACTAAGCATTCTGTGAATTTATTTTATTCAATTTTTATTATAGTCCTATTCAATATTAAATATTACGTAACTTTTTCAACGTTAGTAGATCAAATTTATGTGAGCGTGGATTTAAAGTTACAAAAAACCATGCACGTACTATTGCAAATCGACAAATTAACTTGAGATCTTTTTAAAAAAATTTTACCTACTCGCTGCCTCGCAAGTGGCAAAAAATAGGTTGGTTAGTGATATTATATATATGTATGACCGATGAAGGACTTTATAGCAATAAAACTTGGTATGCGAGTATGCAAGCCGATGAAAAATCTTTACGATGCTTTTAGTATGTCTAATATGCGCTAATATATGTATAGACTGGAATATACGCAGATTATTTGTCAAGTAAAAATAATTATTATAACGAATACCTTTGAAGTTAATATCACACGACTATAGGCGCACAAAAAAAGTCAATGAACATTTAGCAAAAGTTTTTCATGATTTACATAGATTGACGATAAAATGTTCATTATTATTAATAAAAAATTCAATATAGTCCTTCTAAAAACTTTTATTTACCGTTATTTATATTAAATTTTTATAGTGTACTATTAATAACATTTTTTCAACCCTGTATGATTTAAAGTTCAGTACACAGCCATATGTAAGTTTGATTACTATTTGAAATTTCAGTGAGTTCGTGAGATCAATTGTCAACAATAAACGTTAAGAAAAACTTTGCTGCTTAAGGTTCGAAGAAAAATATTTTTAAAGACCTACATAAAGAAAACGAATTAAAACAGCTGATTTAAATCCATCGATACACGAAATATTTTATACTTTTAACTTTTATAACAAATGAGAGTTGTACCTATCGATTTAAAAAATCATATGAATAGTCGTTACTGGCAAGCGAATGGGATATTTCAAGTTATGGAAGTAGAGAATGCAAATCGAGCAACTTCATTTAAAAAATTAACCTCGCGTTTCAAGTGTAACCCACTGCATTTTACCAACGATTCATCCATCAATTTCTTCACGCCGGACTGCCCTCCAACTATACTCCCGTACGTTTATGTGTTCTAGTTTATAATAATTATCGTATGCTCTAATAAGATATATCTTTTATTATCATTCATTACCAGACTTTCAACCAACGATATATTGAATACTGTCCTTTTTTATTAATATAAATTTGTGCTTTACATTTAAAGTTGAGTGGGATGGAGGTTTGATATCTTTAATTTCATTGTTCGTTTTTTTTAGTTTAGTTCCTGATTGCGAGTCAAAGCCGTGACCCAAGCGGTTCTAAACATTACACGAGAAAGATAACATTCAGTAAATGTGACGATGGGGACAGCGAGGTTGTCATTTACTAAAAGTAGGTATATTGATTATTTCTATTTTCATTTTTTAAAATATTTTTATTTTATTTTTTAGCAATAGGTTTTTTATTTCAGATTCCATGATAGGTTATTATAAACAAGGATAGTCTGACTGTCACACACAGAATCTTATATATCGAGAGATTGCAATTCAAGATAAAGTTAAAGAAATCATACTTTAATGTAATTAATGTATGTAAATATACAGTATTGGTTCACCAACTAAGAATCGTTCACTCCTAGATTTAGCTTCATTTTTTAGCTTCATAACATATTTATACATTGTTTTTATTCCTGTAAAATGAAAATTAGGTTGTACAGAAAACCTTTTTTTAAGAAAGTCGGTAAATCTGACAATCTGAAAATGAACAACAATTGTACTACAGATAATACGGTTGCGCAATGAATAAATTACATTAAACTTTCGAGCGCACTCCCGCGCATTCCAGGAGTGTAAATATTAAAAAGGTACACGCTTTAAGTTTTAAACGTACGTTGCTTCTTTACAGAATTGTACCCCGGTGCAATTAACAATATGTTAATATATATGTAAAGTACTGGCTATAAAAAAGCGCGCTCTCTTGTTCAAACCTGGCGTCTCGCCCCTCCGCCCAGCCGGGGTCTGTCCGAGTCGTACTTTTCGCGGGCGCGCGTATAGCGCACGTACACGATATAAGTACTACTAATATATTACAATCAATTGCTCATGCAGAATCGTCCGGGGTCCGGACATTCATGCGAGTCTCGCACTCGAGCGCATCCGGCGTCTGCGTATGCGTTCATGTAGTGTGTGTGCGCGCGCGTGTAAGGCGGTGCTCGCGCATACCAAGTCTACATTAATAAGTAATTATTGATTCTATTTTTGAATTTGCACTTACGAATAAAAAAATATAAATTCTTATTATTCGTAACCTTCCGAAAAATGACAAAATAATCTTGAAAATAAAAACGAAGGTCTGAGCAATCTATAATCCTGTGGCGAAAAAAGAAATATTATTAAACTAAAATATCAATTACGATGCTCAAAAGACATGCAGATCATATTATCAGGCCAAAAACCACGAACCAAAAACCCATGGCCATTGCAATTCTATTCTTTTTACCGATGGTTAATTTCAACTTAAAGTTTCATTACATTAAGAACCTATAGTGCTTATTCCGTCAATTATTAATAAATTATAAAAAAAATATTTTTTAAAAAAAAAATCTGAGATATACAATTATTATAGCTACAAAATAAAATTGTAGATTAGAGAATTCAATTGATTGGTAATGAAAAAATGAATAATACTTGATATCTTAAAAATTAGTATACGCTACACAAAAATAAGTATCGTTTTGTAGTTCAAAAAGAGGTTCGAAATTCCCAATTTACAAAAGGAAATGCTTTAAATGTAACATTGTAATTTTAAAACTTGATTGAATTACATTTGAGTCATAGCTAATCGCATTTATGTACGAAAGTTGTGAGAAAAATATTTCGAATATAAATTGTAGATCTCATAAAAAACAACATTGCTGTTCTATACGCATAATTTATATCTTTAGGATTATTTCTTTGAAAAAAATTGACTAAAAGGCGCAGACTTCATCATAAGATGTACATATTGCACTTTAGTACATTTAACAACAAAAAAAGCATAATTATATACAACTGCATTGATTAATTTTTATAGGGAAGCCCTACCACAAATAAGCCGGAAATTCTCTCGTACTATTGAAAACTACCTCTTTTAAATCATGTACAATTCGAAAAGAACGCGTCTTAAATAATAAAAAAAATCAAAATAAAAAAATATAAGGGTACACAAACGACGGTAGATCTAATACGTCTGCGCTTGCCGCGCGCATTCTATATATACATCGCATATATTATGTACTTATATAAGCTGCAGGTGTGCGAGGCTCGTATATATATATATATATATATATATATATATATATATATATATATACAACGACGTCGTATCGCTCTCTGCGTTTCTCCCCCTGATGTGATATCACGCCCATCATATATGAGAGATGAAGCAAAAGTCGCGCAAAAGTTCGCGAATGTTCGTATACATATAATCCACGTACATTTATGTCACCCAATAAATCTGTCTAAATTTAATTCAAATTTTGATTTATACGTAGCTCTTCTCGGTGTATCGCGTACAAGCCAATAATTTCCATTACTCACGCATTCGCTCCGCATTTGCCCAGGGTTCTGCTTCTCGACCGGGGAAATCCAATGGCCAAACGCAGTGGGCGAAATGCCGATTGGAAAAACCCGCTCTGGACGTTCGGTGTATTGAAACTGCTCGATTTCAATAGAGCACATTTCGTAGACCCGAGTTACATTTCGTAGCCTCGGACACCGAATTGGCGAGGCTATCACTTATCGGTCAAATGTATAGTACAAAACAAAAATCTAAACCAAATAATGATCGCGGCTCTGCTATTCTGCCAAGGCATCGATCTCTAATTTGAATTATTCATTTCGATACAAGCGGTCTCTAGATTATCGAAATATTATCGAATTAACGAAAGATGAATTTTTATATTTTTTAGTTTCTTACGAGACTTCGTGTGAAACTGAAAAGAAAACAATATAATTTATTGGTTTCCATTCGAATTGAGAAAAACATTATTAATTTATACTTCAAGCTACCTATTATCTATAACTAATCGTCCCGCGCTGTATCAATTTCAAGTCAATTACACCTCCTCAATGAATTTCGAATCACGATTTTTCATAAAATCGTTCTCTGAAAATTTCACGCGAAGCTCGAAGCCGGCTACAATATCTATTATACGCTTTTTTGTCATGATTTATTCGAACGCGTTCTTGCCCGCGTTTGTATATATAAATATACATATACAGCACCCGCCAAAGACTTATTAAACGCGTTTTGCTCAAAACCACATTTTTTCTCGATTGCGTTGTCGTTTTCTTCGAAGCTCCACGCCGATTCTTACAAAAAGTTTACCACATAATCATGACAAATGTCGATATAAACACACGCACATACACGGCAGAATTTTAATATTATGTCAAAATGACGTTATTATATTTTTTCCAGAAATGCGACCTAAAAATCCCGTTTTTACGAACAGAATTTAAAAAAAATTTTTTGTAAAAGCTAAATATTTCTGTATTTTAGGACACAACTGAATTGAACTATATTATAAGTATTATATTTAATATGGAAAAAGTATTTTAACAAAGTTTGTTTACTTCTACAACTGAAATTATATAATTATTATATATAAAACACTATAATCATACTAAAATTAATCTAAAGTCACTTCTATATACGTATAAAAGTAAAGTTTAGAAGAAAAAAAAGAAAAAATGCAAAATGAAAATTAATCCAAATCTATAAAATAATCGATTTGAATAAATCACACAATGTTACAGCTAAAAATATACAAGAATATAAAAACCTAATGTAAATACATATGAAATTCACTTTCCAACGTGTGTTTGAAGAAAGAGAGTTGGAATTAAAAGTGAACTATATATATATCACAATTTTTAGTTTGCGACATTAATTATTATATGACATCTGTCTCTGAAATTTCATTTTTAATCACCTAGTTAATACATAGAAAACAATCATTTTATTAAGAAATTGTTTTCTAGTTTCATTTTTCAGTGCAACTGTATCTTTATAGAATCACTAATTCTCCTTTTTTTTCTACTCGATAGCTAAAAGACTCTGAAGCAAAAAATTCTAGAACCTTGATCGAATTTTAAATTAAATACCGAATGAAAAGGTTAGAGCAGCCGACATAACGAAATGAATTTAAACAAAATGCCTCATCGCTGCAATCAAGCACGTAAGAAATTCGTTTCTTTGATAGGCTTTCCTCTTTCCAAGGAAACGACTTCATTCGCAAGGAATCATCCACTGAATAACAGTGGACTTTCAAAAATATCACTCCTTTACCACACGTGTGAGTAAACCGAATAGACGTGTAGGAAGAGGTTGGGAGGGGAGGAGTGGGAGAGAGAAAGAAGCGAAAATAACGAGAGATCCATTTAAGGCACAAAGAGGGTTACCGAAGTGGAGGAGGGGGTGGGGGACACGCGACGGACAAATCTATGCGGAATCACGTCACGACATCCGCTACCTGATGAGAAAGAGTCGAGGAAAGAGTCCTTCGGGCGGTCGATTGCGCCTAAGAATAAAACGAAGCGCCATATCTAAGGAGAGAGAAAGAGAAAGAAGGGAAAGGGAAAGGTAGAGCGAGAGAGCTGCAGAGGGGGAGGCGCACAAACGCAGACGGTCCGGTTCACTGCTCCTTTTTCCTGTTCCGACCAGCGCCGAAATTCCAAGGCCCCGCGCGCGTCCGAATACCCTCGTGTATAATACCTGTCGCTTTGCGGGTGCGAAAAGACCGCGGGTATTCGGGGGCCATCTTTATATGTAGTAAGTGAGAGAGAGGGGGGAGGAAGAGAGAGAGATGGGAAAGACAGTTGGAGTCGAATGAATAATCATTTGGTCATATAAGTGTCTGCAGCGCACTGAAACATGCCAAATCTCGCACAAGACACTCATTAGCCTACGTCTTTAATTTGAAAATATTCGTAGAACAAAAATACAAAATTTAAAATAAACATTAGTATTGACAATTTTTGTTTACTTTATTCAAAAGTATTAAAAAAATTTGTATATCTATGATATAAAAACAAAAACTTTTTAACAAGGTTTTTTAAATCATTATCAGCCGAAAATGAATAAATTCAAATGATCTCTTGAATATTTCCGCTTATGAAATTTTTAATGACATAAATATCGTAAGTTTCTAAATTGTCAATTTACAAATATCCTCTTGTTTCAGAAAGTTATCCATGTTTCGTTAAAATAAAAACGTTGATAACAGAGAAAGTGTTTTTGAAAATACGATTGAGTGACAATTTAGTTACAGATAATATTAATTCATATATTATTCGAAATTCCTATAAAGCATTACGATGGCTATAGATTGAACAATTTTTAAAAAGTCATTGTGGTTTCAAATTTTTCAAATAATTACGAAGATAACGTTATTGTTATAAAAAATTTAATTGCACGCATTTTTTACGTCCCTAAGCGGAGTTTGGTTGATTTTGTCTATTCTGCCCAACAATGCGGCCGCGACGGCGCAGGCCTTCTGTCCCATAATCCATTATATATATACGTTTGACCCACGCGGTCGTGCATGCGTATTAATTGGACGAACGAGTTGCGACGAGTTTTGAAGGTTGTTGAGAAACTCTCTTTTAGGGTGACTATATATATATGTGTATGTATGTATGTATGTATGTATGTATGTATGTATGTATGTATATAAAGGTGTGTTCTCGTCTGTGAGAACGCGCGGGCGGTGGCGGCGCGGGTCGACGAGGTAATCTGATCATTGAAACACTTGTTTCTCGCTATCTGCGCCCATCACGCCGGCTTTCTCCCTCTCTCCCTTCCTCACTCTTTTACAGACACACGCAGATTCACGCATACCTTTTGCGTTCCGGTTTTGTTAGGCCAAAACGAGCGGTTAATGCCGAGACTTGTTATAATGCTCTTGTTTCACGATCAACGAGCATATCTCTCTCTCTCTCTCTCTCTCTCTCTCTCTCTCTCTCTCTCTCTCTCTCTCTCTCTCTCTCTCTCTCTCCCTCTCTCTCTTTCTCTTGCTCTCTCCCTAGTCGGCGGACTCTTGCTCCTATACCTTATAATGCGGGCTTGCATTTGATACATTTTAATTAAGGATTCCATTTAATGCGACCCTTTTTTCTTTTATATACTTTACAGCGAGGCTCGACTGCGAACGCCACGCATAATCGAAGAAGAATAAGGACATTTATATAAACTCAAAGACAATTGCAGCAATTCTGATATTTACTAGAATTTGAGACGCATACGATTGATTATTGAATAATGAAACATTGTATAGTTTCGTATAAAAGGTTATAGGAATTAAATAAAAGAAACGAATTCGCGAATTCATAAATTAACATGTCCGGGAAAAAGTAATCTGACAGTTGGACGAGGCGATATGGACACGATAATAGCACTAAAAGCGCCACGCCACTGCCGTGGGAAACCAGTTTAGCGCTGTAAACACTTTCAAAGACGTATTCAGCCGAGTATACATTTAAAAAAACCTCGGTTAGAATACCGACAACGGCTGGCCCTCTTCTCTCGACTCCCGAAAATTATATCTAGAATAGTAATAACTCGAACTGTATACATATAGCAATATATTGCGTCATTCTTATCTCAAAATTAGCATTTACCAAATTTTATGACTGGTTTAACAAGCTAATTTAAAAAAAAGACTGCTCGACAAGAAACAAGAACGTTAACAAGATTAAAGGCTAAGCAAGCTATTACGAGTACGAGATTTGGCGAAGAGAAAAAAGTCCACCGTAATCAACAAAACATTAGTCCATTCCATTCGAAGCATTATTGCCATCGTCGAATTCACAACCCGCGGCCTACACACACGCGCGCGCGCACGCGCGCACACACAAAGATTTTAATAATATTATACTTCTTTCAAATTATTCATTTTCAATGACTTTGCTCCATTCTTCTTGTCACTTCGCATATATTCTATTTTTATCTTGTTCCTTTCTCTCTGTATAACTAAAAATTTAATTTGACGGCGAAGAGATAAAGAGGTGGCGGTATATAAAATATGTATTTTGAGGTACTTGCTTAACTTATCTTTTATGTGATTTAATATAAAATAAGGTATTAAAATGATATGCTTGAAAAATGTTTTATTGAAATCGCATTTGTTATGCAAGTCCTAAATAATGAAATATTATATAGAAAGAGAAAGAAAAAGAAACTGGCCGGTCAATTGCAAATAATTTCACTGTTATCATAGTTGAAATGCATGCCGTATTAAACTCAATGAACATGTTTGCATCTTTCATTTCATTCGTATAAGACCTCAATAGATTCTCTCTTCAAGAAATTAGGAATTTCAACGTGTATCTAAAATAAAAATCTTTCTTGTATACATTTTTGAAAAAAGGACAATACAACATTATTCAGTTTATAAATTCTCTTACGCGGCTCTACCGTTCGGTATAATTTTTCACAGAAAACTTATGAACTGTAGTGGAGATACTGAGATAAGTATGTGCCAATTTATTCGAGCACATACCGACGGCGGACCCAGCTGAATTTCCAGTTTGCGGTTCTTTCTGCAGCTCGCTCCCACCTACTCCTCCTCCTCCTCTTCTTCGGTCCGGAGGGGAGATTTTCGTTAGAATTCGAATTTAAGCTCTCTCGAAAATCGCGGCAAGGAATTCGAAGTTATATACATTCAAAGGAGATTATTTCAGGCTTATTGTTGGCAGCAAGATTTTTTTCTTTCAATGAATATATCTCTTTGTGTGTGTGTGTGTGTGTGTGTGTGTGTAGCACTGGTAAGGCGGGTTCTCGAAGAGCAGGTTTCCGATATTCTTTGCCGTCTTGATTCTCTCGAACTGCAACCCGTATATCCCTCTGATTCTCGGAAGGGCTCTCTTAAACGCGAAAAGGAGTTCGTGCAATTTCCTCGTTTTGCCGCATCAGTTTGCCGATTTTGGGTTTCGTTTTCTTCTTTAGTTCGCTGTAGGTACAGACGAGTCTCTGGATTACGACTAAGAGTATCCTAATTTAACTTCTGTGTTTCTTGCTTCATTACGTCAATTCTTTTAAAGCAAGCGAGAATGATAAATGAAAGAGCGATCGTCTATATTATGTATATTCTATAAATTGGCAGCTATACGCGGTAACTAATAGAAATTCAGCGCGCATTATACAAGAATTATATTTTGGAAATAATTTAACTGGGATGAAACCAACTGTGCAATAGGTTACTCAATTCGGTAAGGTTTTGAAATTACAATTAATTATTTTCAAGCCTCGAAATATTAATAATAATAATTCTCGTATGTAAGAATCGGAACGTTCGGAAAATGATAGGAAATAATCTTAAATACTTGTACGAAAGCATATAATACATTCCCGTCGTAATATTCAACAACTTTCTCCTTGCACCTTTTATTTTACAAATACTTAACAAATGCAAAAAACTGGAACATGTAAAGTATTGATTTTATAACATACACTTTCTTTCAATATGTTTTTATATCCCTTTATTTTTCATATAGTAAAAGTATACATGATTAACTTGAAAGCTGCGCTTTTACACAGTTCGTGTTGTAAATTAGTTTTTCTTTATTTCCATGAATAGACATAATTTCACAAACGTTTTTACACCTTTCTTTCTCTCATCGTTCGCATAGGGTTACGCTTGTGGATCAGGTAAAAACTTATATATATATATATATATATATATATATATATATATATATATATATATATATAAACATGACCAAATCAAGCGGGATAATTGCCGATTACAGAAAAACCCGCTCCGTATATTACAGTGGTCGCGGTGTATCGAAGCTGCTCAAATTCGATGCTTGAATCACATTTCGTTAATAGCCTTTCGCGGACATCGAATTTGTCAGTCTCGCGCCTCGCCGCTCAACTTATTGAGAGTGAAAAAAACCTTATACATGTGTGTGTATGCACGTGCAGACGTGTGTGTGCGTGTGATCGACAAAGGCATAATATCCGGAGTCCATCCGGTTGTAACCACGCTGAACGATGATTCTTAACTTTGCTGAACGTCGGAGATCTTCAGTGTGTTAAATTTAATTTTTATTATATATTATTTAATTCGGTATTGGCTAAGAGAAAGTATGAAAATTTCATTGCGATATGTATAATAATTAATCCAAATTATGGAATAAAATATTCATGATATGTTCAAGTCTTCATCTGCTGATACGATCGAGCACATAGGGGTAACCTTTTTTCAAATGAAGAACAACATTAGCATCAGAAAGAGCAAAAGTTATTATACTTCCAGTTTCAGAATCTTGGATTCTATATAGTATTCCATGCATCGACATCGTCTCGACACTCCACGCACCAAAGTCCAATTAAATCTCTCTCTTGCTGCTCATCTGCCTCTTGGTTTTTTCGTGCGAATCCAATGAATGCTAGAATCACAAGCTGAACTGGTTCTTCCGCAATGCGAACTCAGAAAAAAACTATATACACAATAGGAACCGACAATGACGGTGCATCGAGTAGAGGTTACACGAGACTGACGACATTATAGCAGATCACCGGATAAATTTATTATGTATAGATCGAATTTCTTTTTTTTTTAATCTAGTCAGGTCACATCCTATGGATAAAAGCTCTTAAATCGTTTCTCATAATTTGAACTATTTTGATGCAACAGATTGAATTACGTAATAATTTATAACTGACACGGGTTAAGAAAAACATATAATAATAATTATATAATTAATATCAATTAAACCATTAGAGCTAGATACGATTTTAGATAATGTATGGTTTTTATAGCGTTTACATATATATTACTTATAGACATTGTGATACACTTGCATTATCGTAATATCTATATTAATTTTACATTTAATTATGCCAGAACTGTAATGAAAAGAAACACGGAGTACACTACACCTTGTCCGTATAAAAATGCGAACGAATGCTCAACTTAAACTTGCATCGTTGAAATCAGACGAAAAAAAAATTCTTGTTCGTTATGCTTCGTTTTTTTTGTTGCGCATTACCATAGAGATTAATGAGAAATATCCACACGCATTCTCTTCCATACGCAGTATCTTTATTGCTTCTTCTAATATTTGATGAATAACAGAAAGATTGGTGGATATTTAAGATATGCAATTCTTGCACCGAGAACTAATAAAGCCTATACATTATCTCAACCTAGTTTCTATCAGCAAAAACTGATACTTATCGGATTTTTTGCCCCATCTCATTAAACTGATGCAAATAAGAAGCGAACGTTTATTATGTACAGGTTCAAAATAGTGGTTAACAAAATTAGTGCAATGTCCCGTTGGGATGAAAATAGATTTCTTGAAATCCAAAACTGTTTATAAAATTTAAAAGAAGAAAAAGAAAAAAAGCTTGTTGAAGAAATTAGATAGTTGTTTAAATACACTAGACATTGACGAAATTTCCAGGCATGTAGTAGAAATTGACTAAGCTCGGAATTAGTTGTTACCAGGTCTATTGGTTTCAGAATTATGAATGAATAAAATTTTAAACGTAATGAATTTACAATGTGCATAAAACTTTTAAAATCAATTCGTATATGCTTATGTCATTCCACATGAATAATAGTTCATACGAATGAAGTAATCAAGTCGAGAATGAAGTTCAAATTTGCATATTGCATGTCAACATTTATTTTACTAGTGAAAGAGTAGAATATCTATTAAGTCATAATAAGTAATGACTACGATACGGCTTGTTTCTTTTATACGTTAAACTCTTCATAATATCCATAAAATAATATTTTCTTCTTTTCTTCAAGTATTGAGATGTTACTTACATACGAGATATGATTGTAGAGACTACAGTTACATGATTATTGTTTTAAAGCAACCATGGATATATATATATAGTGTACTATTAATATGTAACGTAATAATAAAAATTTATTATATACTTTAATACAATTTAATATATGAAACCAATAGAACAGGTATTTTTCGAGTTTTTTGTATTAATCGTAAGTCTGTCAAAGAAGTTAAATCTTACAATTCCATTAAACGTGATTACCCCAAAAGATGTAGCTGGAGTTACTATACCCTCGGATACAATGTCGCACGAAATATTATATATATATATATATATATATATATATATATATATATATAAAGTATATATTTATATACGTCAAAAAACCCAGGATTTTTTTCTGTCTGATGGACACCTGTGCATTTTTTCGGCGGTAAAGAAAGAGAGAGAGAGAGAGAGAGAGAGAGAGAGAGAGAGAGAGAGAGAGACAAAGAGAAGAAGAGACAATGAATGGTGAGAGAGGCGATGGCAAATAAGCTAGCGCGAACGTTTCCTTGCTCTATTGCGGAAATCCACCCTTATTGGGCGCGCATGGACGAGGGGGAGAAGACGGTGAACTGTCGGTCAATTCGCAGAAGCAAACAGCGGCGCGCAAAGAGATGTGCCCATGACGATCGAACGAGTGATGAGCACCGGTTATGACTTCTCCTTTATTCCAACTCGATTTTACCTCTCTTTCTTCTTCTCCTCCTCATCCTCCTCCCCATACTGCATCTCCCCACTCTACTCCCTGTCTTTCTCGACTTCGCTCACTTTTCCAACAATGTTCCTTTGTTCTATACGCCTTTTTATCCGCCCTTTCGCGATGTTAGCCCTTCTGTTTTTTCGATACTAAAATACTATTTGTCCATAGCTGCTTGAGATATTAAAGGAAAAGAAATAATTTCATTTTTTGTCCTTGTCATTTTCCCAAGAAATAGTAAAAATAATTTAACGGATGACGCGAATTTATTGCGAAGTGTGTACGTTGTTGTACATTGAAAAAAAGTTCGGCTATAAAATTTCTCCACCCCCTCCCCAATAAATAATAGAGTATATAAACTTTTGAAATTATAGAAGTCATTGCAAAAAAAGAGTTCGAAAGTTTTCGTTGGCCAATGTATTTTTATTCTTTATTCGAAGAAATGAACAGTTCATTACACATTTTCTGAGATATTGCCATATAGCAAAAAAATGTGAAAAGTTAAAGTATATAAATACTGATTCTTTGTTGATTTAATTTTGGGAGACTGCCGCAGTATTTCAACCCAGTTGCGCGCAATCGATTCCGATAGAATGTGTTCTTGATTAATGAATCAGTCCGCTACGCGCCGAGGGACACTTGCTAGCAACTTGCTCATACTTGAGTTCTTATATACTCATAATGGCGGGTACAATAAAAGCATTCTAAAGAATAAACGTAATTTTATATATAAATCTGTCTCTTTCTCGGTATCGCTTTTATCCTATTTAGTCCCCTCGATATATTTCCCTTTGAATTTTATAAGATTTCAGAAGATTTACTCTTTTGTACTGTCGATCTTCATTTAAAATTTTTGATTATACCTACATATAAACATTATACACCGATATCATTATGCGATCAGCGTATAATATTATAAATAAATATGTAGATTGTTAGGTTATCGGCAAAAACACATTTACACAGCAAAGTTTATGCGAAAGCCTTGAACGTACAGAATTTTACGGCAAAACTTAGATAATTGTACCTGATGTGTGTGCAAATGAGATACTGAAGACGGTTGAACGCTGAATTGTAAAGGGAGAAATTTGATAAAAAGTTCGATGCATGGCAGTGGACGTCTCTATATTGATCGGTCGAAATTTGAACGTCGGAACTCTCTTGTTGGACCAGTCAGTAAGTGTCAAATTTGGAATATTTGACGCGGTGTTCCGCTTGGCACGTTTGGCACCTTCCGCTCGATAATCGCACAATCGTTCAATTTTAAAATTTCCACCATGCGCATACTTACTCCCAAGCCTCGTACGTGCGCAGTTTTAGATTTCACATCCATTCTGTGCCTTACGACTCCTCCAAGAAATTTCTTCGAATTTTTTCGTCCATCGAAGAGTTCGCATTTATGAAGGATATCTATCTCTTGAAATAATAATAAATTAATAAATAAATGAGCACAGCAATAGTCGGGAATTTTTAAAATACAGCTGCGAATACAGCTGAATACCGGAGCCGCTTTACATCAAACGAGCACACGTGCCCCGACTATATCGTGCAAAACGAGTTCACGTCGACCAGTGCGATACTTTTTTTCGTCTTCTTCAACTTCGTATATCGCATCAGGCACTCGGATAATTAACCCATACATTAAAGAGGCATTGGATAACCTCGATATATGATTCTGTTTTTTTTATCGAATTGAGGGAACGAAACACAGAAGGGAACAGCGGAAGAAATTCCTTGGCGAAGCGGCGTCGAGGAGGGGGGGGGGCGGCCGATTCGAGGGGGAAAGAAATGCACGGGTGCATTCCTTTTCCAACTTTTTTGTATTCGACATTTCCACCCTTCATATTACAGATTTCGATCTTTACTTATCTTTTTTTTTCTTTTTTTTTAAATTCCTTTTTGTTTCCAGGGTTCAATTAAACGACAACTGCGGCTTATCAAAATTTGCGCCTCACGTCATTCGTTATTGTTATAAATTTCATTAATTCATATTATGCTGAATCTGAACGATCGAATCGATGCCACAAACAATCAGGAATAGTAAAAGAACGATAACACTCGTTTACAATTGAGAAAAAAAACTTCTTATAATTTTATTATTAAAACGTAAAGCTAGTCATGTAAATTCATAATATAAAGTAATTGCGTCTATCAAAATTTTTTGTGTCCATTGTAATCTCAAGAGATTGAAAAATAAAATGGAAACGTTATTTGTGAAACCTTTCTAAGATCGATTTGATCGTTCGTAAATATAAATTGAGTTAAAAAAAAGAAGAATTTTTAGGTGACCCCTTACACAGGTATATAGACGGTTAAATACTCTCTCTTCGTTCATCTACTTCTATAAGTTGAACTGTAAAAAGATGAAGTGTTAAAAAAACGCTCATCCGAAGTACCCACAAGTGGATGTTCACTAGCGGCACTACGTTGGGCGAATCACGCAGTGACGAAAGACGTATCTATAAGTATATTGAATTGCCGCCGCAGGTATATGCGCACGAGTCCCGCGTGCATTCGGAGAAGTAATTGAACGTTGGCGCAAATACGGAATACGGGCCGCATTATAACACTGAGTTTCACCTCTCGGTTTCACTGGAATTGCGCCGATCTCTCGTTCTGCCCCCCTCCCCCCGAGAAGCGCGAGGCTATTTGCCGTTCGAACAAAAAATCGCGTAATTAGGGGTGGTTAGGCAAGAAGATGAAAAATTGAAACGAATTCGAGGAGGGATATGCCGATGATAGTGCAAAAAGTGTAATTGCGGCAAAGCTCTTTTCAAGATTCTTTTGATTCTCTGGAAGATGTATGAAACGCTTTTTTTATAAATATATATAATTAAAATAATGCGTCGAGTACAAAAACAATACTAAGAGCAAAAAGTCATTGACATACAGTTAAGTGAAACTACTATAAAATTTCCGATATGTGTATACAGTACAGTAATGTAGATGTTTAATTAAATTCATACGCTACCGAAAACTGCTTTATACATATAATAAACAATAAAAAACTTGACTTGGTTTAAAATTGTTTATTATAGACAGATTGATTTGACTGAAAATAGAGTTTTTTGGATTAGAAACTGGAACTATAACAAATTTAGTTTTCGTATAGAAAATAAAAGGATTGTGCTGCATGGACTTTTCTCGGGAATTATTAGTTTTAGACGAAAACGCATTGAGTAAAAAAAACTTACTTTTTAATCTATTTTACAATTTTTTATTTGAAACATTATTAATCATTTTTAATAAAGTATTCAAGATAAATATAAAAAATTTTGTGCGGGTGTTGCACACCTTAGCTTTTCACTATCGGGTAATTTTTATGTTGCCTTGTATTTGTAATCGGAGGCTCCAAATACATATAGGTATATGGATTTTTCCAAGTTTTATAAATTTTGCTATTTTTGTAAGTACACTTTTTTATATAAAATGTTTCTATATATATATATATATATATATATATATATATATATATATATATATATATATATATAAATAATATTAAGCGGAATTTTTTTGAGCGAAATATTCTCCGTAAAAACCACCAATATCCCACCTAAGACTGGGACAATTTTAAATAAAAAAATAATAAGAAGAAAAAATACAATACGAGCAAGTAGATGAAAGCGACGAAGCCGAAGAGATAAAAAAACGAGTATAAAACGAGTCTATTATGCGTTGGTGCGCGTGCGCGAACGTAATACGCAGAAACGAGCGAAGCTTTTATATACAAGGCAAGAGCGCACGAGGTGTTCGGGGAGAGCTCCAAAAAAATGGACAAAACGAAGAAATCCTCAAAGAGGCTCCACGCCGTCCGCACTCGGACGTTATTTTGGCCGAATCCTCACGGTGCCGTGCATGGATATATATATATATATATATATATATATATATATATATATATATATATATATAACTTAAATACACACGCTACATAGTGTAGGGGGTGCAAAAGGACCTACGCGCCAACCATTTTCGCACGGATCGTTATACGGGGGCTATAATGGACTACTCCGCACACCGATGAATATCGCGTATCGGCCACTAGTTAAATGATCGGAGAAAGATGGGGAATATTTTAGGCTTTGACGCTTTTACGAAAAATAACTCGATATCATTTAGGTGTGTGTATATATAAAGAATAAACGCAGAAAAATAATTGTATTATTCTAAGGGCTTTTATAAAAGCATTTTTTTTTAAATTTAAGGCATTGAATTTTCGGAGAAATGTGCAGATTTTACTTTATGTAGAGATATCATTTATAGTATTATATCTTAACATTTTTTACTGGAATTATTTACTACATGTAGCGATGAAAGGTAATTTTTTCAATCAACGGTTATGCCCAAATTTATTAAAAATTCTAGTCTTCCGATAAAATTATTAATAATGAAATATTCTTAAACAAAATATAAAAAAATCAATTACAAACACTGAGGCTTAGAACATTACATATAATAGTACTTGAAGGTATCGTAAAATAATCAGATTAGCTTGTCCTTGTATATGACCGCTATCTTTATTTTAACAGTGTATACTTAAGAATTATTTACAACGAATAAATTTTCCGATGTAAGTGGTGACCTTACCATTTCAACTCTAAAACTAGATGCAGAAAGAGTAAAGCGCAAGTTTAGAAGATTATTGTGCACGTGAGAAGAGGCTTGGAAGGCATATTTGTCAGCGCGTCGGACATTTTATTTTTGTATATAAATCAATGAATGTAACTCGTCGCTTGGTAAGAAACTCGAAAGAGAAGTCCGTTCATTATATATTTACTTTATATTGAATTTGATATTCGATTGCATATCAAGCATTATATGTTTGCGAATATTTTAAGTGTCCGAAAAAATGTATCATTAAAGAATTTTTATTTATAAAAGATTCATATAATTTTCATCTCATATGTATCTTAATCATTTTATGATTAATTATGTTATTAAGTTTATTATTTTTAGAGTAAATTTTAAAAAACTATTAGTAGTGTTTAGTGACTGTGTTTCACTTTTTTTTATTAAGTATCTGACCTTTTGAAAGAATTTATTATCTTTTCAAACAGTAAAGGTTAAAAATAACATTTAAAAATGATTAAAATTAACAACTGTAATAAACTGTAGTACTTAAAATATTAGAATTTATCATATAGGTAAGTCGATAAGGTGCAGTAAACTGCATTCACGCCAAGCTTTATCGTACGAAAGACTTTTGTATAAGATTAATTATAGAAAAAAAAACATACACACTCACCATTCAATACATGATATTGATTGTAAAATTTCTCTTAAAATTTAATAATTTAAGTGTGTCGCATTGTCTATGAACAATATTGTTTTACGTATTGTATAATTTATAATTAATAGATTGCATTTTTCTTTGTTTTCCTTAATATAATAATTTAATTTACTAATTTTAGGTGCTGAAAATGCGAAGTATTTGATATAACAGTGGTATAAATGTTCCTTAAAAAATAGACTTGTTTTATTTTTTTATAACTATTGAATTTTACATTTTAATGTAAAAGCATACGTAGATAACATTTTTGATTTGGGTAGATTATTTTTTCTATACGAATATATTATAAAAGTCTTATTATTATTATTATACAATTTTTATAAGTAACTTTACTTTTTCTTTTAGTTTTTTTAATTAAATTTTTTTTAGTATATCAAATAAGTATCTTAATGCGAAAAGACATTTTTTTAAAATACGGGAGATTTTCGTTTTACACATGAATTATATTTCTTAATTGTATACATTTTTTAAAAAGTTCTTGAGACTTACAACCAGAAAATAATCGTGGATACTGATCGATTAATATTTGCTTTAATACATACCCCTTTTAGGAATTCAAACATCTTATAAGTAATAATCTAGTAAAGTTAAATGGCTCACCTGCAACAAAAGAAAACATGGTATTAGTATTTTGCATCTCATTGTCAGCATAAAATGTAGATAAATATTTTTAATGATAGGTACATTAAAAGAATTTTATGCGTTAGACTTATTAATTATAATGAAGATTAAACTAATGATTATTCTAATTTTAAGGAATTGTTCAATTGCACTCCAACGTTGCGCCAACTTAAGTTTCTTAGGCTGCAAATATTTGGCAACATTGTAGTCCAAAGTATGTAAATGTAGATAGTATAACAAATTTATACAGATTACAGTAAATCAAACACTAAGTTATTTGGTATTATTTCAAAATTTGATCAAAGGAATTTACCAATGACCTTGCTTTTCATCCCAAAATAATTTTTGAAGATTATGAGAAGGTCAATTTATGCATTTTGAAGATGGGAGAGAAAAGACATTTATATATATATATATATATATATATATATATATATATATATATATATATCTTCAAATATTGCTTCCAATTGCAAGCTTTTACGTCATAGTGATTCTGTCGAGGGTTGCCCAAACATTCTATAAAAAAAAAAAAAAAAAAAAAAAAAAAAAAAATTAGTAACTGCTAAGTTTCTAAGGATAAATCCGAAATTAAAGGCTGCTCAGAGTGTTTTCAGCTTCACTCCAGTGGCTCAGCCTAAAACTTCAACGCGTTTTTGAAGACGGATCTTGTACAACCCTCGTTACGAGAGTCAAAAGGAGGCGTATATGTAATATATAGAAAATACCGGGAGAGTCGGATTATTGCGAAGCAACAAACGGCGGGAGATGCTTTATAATATGTTCCCGGGTCAGCGGAACAATACGAGCATTACGTATACCTGCGCGCCCGCTCTGCTCCTAAATTGATAAGAATCACCCCTCGAGTCGTGCGGGCACGATGTGGCATCGAGTTGCCTCCAGATTGTGCCGATACGTGTACTCGCTGCGTTGCCGGGGATGCAGAAGAACCTCATATATATATATATATATATGAGGAAGTAGGGGCGCGAGAAGAATGTTACGGCGAGAAGAGGGAGCCTGTATACGAGCCATATAGGTGTATATACACCCGTACGGTTGCTCGATGAAACTTGATATATCAGGATGTATATTTGCCCGGTGTAGCGCACAGGGCGCTTCCTTGCGTATAAACTCGTATAGCGGCTCTTCCTCCTCGACCTCCTTATACAATAATCGCGTATGTATGTATACACATACACCCGCTAGAAGAGAAGGCACCGGAGCCGCGAGAGTGGCAGCCGTCGTGCAAAATGGCCCTCGAGCTCTCGGACATCAGATATATAGATCTCGGAAATTTTTTTGAGGGGAGGAAGTGCAGCGAACCCGTGCACGGATACCTGCTCCTGGTTTGGTGTCTACTATGACCCTCATTTGTCCAACGCTCGCCAGTGATATAAATTTCGGGTTGGTAAAAAAAGCAACCAACAAATACAACAGAACTTCGCTGAGGTGATGCGATTCATCAACAGCTCTCGAGATATTAAAAAATGGTAAGTGATGTGGTAAGAGCAGCCTGGAAAACGATATATACTTGGTAATTTGTATGGTTACCTTAAACATTTAACTCTACAGTTACAATCAATTCTTGCAAATCTTATAATTATTGTACTGCCTTTCCTGTTGCATAAACTTCTTGTTAGTACATGTAATGCAGCCATTCAAAACATATTTGGATACGCGAATGGTATTTTTCGATTTTAACTTCACGAGAATTATCATTTTCATTTTCTGTAGTTTATTTCGATCATTACAATGATCCTCTTCGACCAAGCCAAGTTATTGTTAAAATTGCTTTAAGTGTTAAGTGTATGTAAATATTCTTGAATATTTAACACAGGTAGTATAGCGAGTATTGAAATTCTGAAAAGTTTTAGTTTTGAAGCGATAAGGTTTATAGACGAAAATATTGTAAATTTATAATCTCTTTATTAACTATGACTATGTTTGACATAAAAGTATTTTAAAATATAGAATAAAATCCATCTGTCAAATTAATTTAGCGAGTAAAAAAATTTTGTTATGATGACAAATTGTTTTTCGGTGGCAGAAGTGTGAAAAAGGGCAGAATTTAAACATAAAGTTTCAAAAATCCATATAAACGAATAATCAAAAGAAAAACTACAAATTATAAAGATTGAAAAAAAAGAGAAGAGTCAAAGGCTTGCCGACTCGGCAAGAGCTGTGTTTCAACGGGGTAGTTGCGCCAGCAATCACACGCAACTACCGCCCATGTATATAGCGGTTTTCATATAGATGTCAGACTCGTAAAAATCTTGGACCGGATGCAGAGTTCGCGCGAGAGAATGTTGTCTTGCTTCCTACTCTCCTGTCAATTTTTTTCTCTCTTTCTTTCCCTCTTTCTCTCGTATGTAGGTACACTTTCACTCTTAGATGCATGTAGGCGTGCGCGCATAAATATCAACGCTATCACTTTTCTCGGCAGCGCGAATTGCGACAGAGCGTGTATAAAGATGTGTAGGTACAGTATATGCTTTGTAAAATTTATGGCTTTTCATAGACTATTAATCCATCTATATAATCATATTGTATGTTGAATATACTTCTAGGGAGTATATATGATTTTCATGTTTTAAGCTATTAATTTTACCGCCCGTGTTTCTCTTCTTACTTAATCTCAGTTTTAGCTTAGCTTTTCATTTCAGCTCTCTTTGGTGCAGAATTCGTTTTCATTTTATATCCGTTTATTTAGATGCGCTATATAGATATCTTAGATATTTATATAATATTATCATCAGTTCAGTTTCTATGCTACATTATATAAGTATATAGATATATGTTTTTAGATATTGATGGTAACGTAATAACTAGATCACTCTTCATTAGGTACCTATATCAGATAGCTATAAATATGAATATGTGTCGGAATTCTGCATTTATTTGTGTTTGAAACTGTCGTTTCCGCAACTGTCACTCTATATCATTATCACAAATTTTCAGCTTAATTTTCTTGTCAATCATTCATGTTTTTTTATCTCTTTCAACGCCACTCCTTCGTCACTTCACTGCACGCCTTCTTTTGCTTAGCTATTTTGAAAGTTTCACCGATCAAATTTATTTTATATTATATTATATTATATTATATTATATTATATATATATATATATATATATATATATATATATATATATATATATATAAAGCGACGGAGCGCAAAATGATGTTCAACAAAGAATATTTCATCTCGCGAATTTAACTTCGCCATCTACTACAATTGGTTACTACAAATATAAAATCATATCCATACGGTTTATATGGTCACGATTAAATTTGTTTCAAAAAGGTTGAAAAATTCTCAGAGACGGATTAATTAACTATACTCTATATAATATTTCCTTTCTACTGATTATTTCATTGGTATTTACAATTCTTGGAAAGAACATCTTCTTATAGAAATATATAAAATTTAAATCGACGTACTCATAGAGACAACTTTCGAATTCTTCGAGTCTATCGCTGCAATGAACAGTTGAAAAACTCCTGATTATTCGGACAAGCAATTTGTATAAGTAATCTCCTACGCACATATAATTTGTGTTGATACCATGTTAACTGAACGGGGCACGTCAACTGTAGTCAAGTACCTGTTAGCTTCTACAAATCTTTAAAGTGAAATATTAGTTGTGCACACACACCTTTATCTCATTCGGTTTGAATTTCGGCTTAACAAGACATTAAGTTTGTTCTTCTAATCACCTCGGATGTCGCTCATTAGGCATATATTACAATTTTTCATCCATAATATGTTTTTTATACTTTTATGAATAATTATAACTATGTATATGAAAGTTATAATTTAAATAGAAAAATAATCCATTGTATTCAATAATGTTGTAACCAGGATAAGTTAATACATATGGGCGATGGATTTAGTAGAGATTCAGGGAGATAATTCAAAGTACCTTCAAAGCAAGCCTCATAGAATATTAGGTCCTGATCACTGTGTTCCATTGCCCAATTATGGAAATTTTCTTACTTTCAACGTTAAAATTACAAGATTTTCCTTAATTCAATTGGATATATTGTCTAGCCAGAGAAACTTTTGCAATGAAACATTCTTTTAAAAACGTATTCGAAAAGGGAATAAAATTTTCGTCAAAAAAGTTCTAATGAACTTATATTTGTGCAAGCGTAATACCGAGCCTTATGCAATCTTGAATTGACTGTCCAGTGTCAAAAGTAAAATGTTTCACTAAATCAATATCATTGAGTGTATATTCTATTGCAACAAATAAAGAATAATTTTCTGTCTGAACAATGAAAAAGATACATTTGATAGTAAATCAGAGTTCAATCCGCATCAAATCTATAACTAACATTTAGTCACTTCCACGTAAAAAGCGTTAAAAAATTTAAAAAAAATTCGTGATCTATAAATTCTATACTAATAAAAAATAAGTTACACTGTTTTTTTTAAAAATAACTAATACTTATTGTTAATACATCTTATGGAGCGCGTTTTTCCGCTGGTCGCCAGGGCATACACATACGCACGCACGCACGCACGCGTATGCACACGACAATCACCGTGGGCGAGCGAGTACCTCGCTTTATACAATGAACAAAAAAAAAATCACAACGTAAAGAGACAGAAACCAAGAACCGCATCAGAGTCGTACCGCGGAGCGCCGGGGGAATAAGAAAGGAGACACGCGGAACGGTGCATCCGCGCGCGCGCGCCTCGCCCTCGCGAGCGGGGGAAACGACTTTCCGCGAAGCGATTATCGGTTTCCGCTACCAAGCGCCTGCTCACGCGATAGTTTCTTATATATATATAATATTATATACGCGTCCCCGGCGCACGCGCGCGCACGTTCGTACACGCTTGGCGATTTTTCTTCGTTATTGTACTCAGTGGTTCAGCAGACTCGTATTTACACGATGAAACGTTTTTTCCCTTCTTATACATTTAAAAATCTTAGAATCTCGTTATCATACATAGACGTGCAAAAGGTACGTATATTATTCAACTACGAAGTAATATCTTTAAGGCTAAATCTACTGTTTTAGACTAGTAAAATAATTCGATTTTAATTATGCTTCAGAATTATACGCAGTATAGTGGATAAACTTCCAAAAAGCAAGCACTCCCGATTTTTATGAAAATTTTTTTATGATTTTTTGTCCTATGAATTTCACGATGAAAATTCGATTTCCGTCAAAATCGAGTTAACATTTTTTCAGAAAAATCGGTGGAAGGTACTTTTTGAAAGTCTACTCATAACATATATCGATATTAATAACAATCACCAAATCAAAAATAATTCAATATAGGCCTAATCCCTAATACCCTCATTAACAATACTATGCATTGTTTTATCGATTCTATAATATACATTGCTCCTTTAATCAATAGGTCGCATTCGTAGATATAACTATATTTTACTTTATTCGTTATCATACTCGTATTCCTTGCAATTAAAAAGCGAACATACGATAAAACCTGTAAGGCCTCAACAATGCGACCTCATCCGGTCACGCTCCCCCCATGCCCCTGACGAACGGGAGCGCTTACGCAGCCGTCGAATAAAAACAAACTCTCTCTCTCTCTCTCTCTCTCTCTCTCTCTCTCTCTCTCTCTCTCTATATATATATATATATATATATATATATATATATATATATATATATATAAGGGCCGTGGGCGCGGGGAAAGAAGTCGGCGGTCGTCGCGTGATGTGCGAGAGTGTGTTTATATACGCGGGCCAGAAAAGCGAGACGTCGGTCTCGTTACGCGCATCAGTCCCTAGCGATTCGGATCATTAGCGTCATTATCCGCGGGCAATTACCGCTCTTTCGACTGCCCCGGCGTCATCGGCCGCACTTTTAAAAATATGCGCGGCGCAAACCGCGCCGCAGCGCCCGCGGTTTTACGTTCCGCATTGCCTCCCGACGAAGTCGGAGCCTCCTCCCCCCCCCCACCGCCCAGCCCCACTCCTCGTTATCTTCGTCTGTTCGATTGAAATCGAGCCCGCTCTCTCGCTCTCGCGCGTTGCATCGCACGGGCAGGTGGGCAGCGCGAGAGACGACGACGGTATTCGCGGATCGCCGATTTCACCTGCGGTCATTACGCGCGCGCTCGCCTTTTTTATTCTCTCCTCTCCCCGAGCGCGCGGCTTTTTGTCCCGCGCGCGGGTATACGAGTTTCTCGGAAAGCCTGCCCCCTCCCTCCGCCACCCTGTATAGCGGCGGAAGGAGGAGGGGGGGAGGCAGGGGGGCGAGAGTATCAGGGTGAACGGAGATAGGCGTACTTGGCCGTCTTGCCAGTCGTAAAATTTAATATTTTCTGAAAGGTAGGAAACCACGCGAGCGCGGTCCCACCAGGCTTATAAATAATTTTCTTTTCCCTCTCGATGTGCGGGACTCGGTCGCGGCGCGGGCAGAACGAGCGATTTTCGATTTTTACGAGTTTTCGAGCCGGCATTACATATACCCGCGCGCGTGCGCGCGCCGGGCACTGCCCCACAACGGAGAGACCTCAATTTATCATGCGCTATAATAGCGCCCGGTCCACCGAGTGTGTGTGTGTGTGTGTGTATATATATATATATATACGAAACTACACACACAAACACAGGCAGAGGAATGAAGGCAACGTTATCGCTCCTATAATAATAATAATAACCGCGTGCGGATAAGATTTTCATTTCGATTTTCTGCATACGGCCACTTAGTTAATATGCGAGTGAGTAAATGCGTATTCAGTTTGAAAACTATGATAATATTTCCTAATATTAATTGACCTTTTCAGCGATACCGTGGGAAGTACTTTTCTCGCAGTAATTTTTTCTTTGTTGATTTTTTGTTATATTTATTACACGTTATCAAACTGAAATAAGTTCTCCTATACAACTCGTTCACGATGTATCAATAATGACTAATATTTTGTAAAATTTGTAGAGTCTTTTGTTTAAAATTCTGTCCAATAGAGAGTATTTTATTTATTTGCAAATATAATGTTGCTCTTGAATTATGCTGCGACAGTACAAAGATTATTCCTTTGTAATTAATTGAATAATAACAAAATAACTGCTCGGCAGATCGTTTCTCATTTTTCGAAATGAGAAAAAGAAAACCACAGATGCTTATGCAAATATATTTTGTTAAACTTCTTGCATTAATTTCTTGATTAATGCCTCGCAATACATGGCGAAAGGGAAAGATAATTTTTAAAACACGGATCTCTTGAAAAATTTTAAAAACCATAGCTATTTTTTATTTAGTTTTAATGAATAATTCTCTTTTTTCATAAATATCTATAATATTCACGAAATAAAATAATGAACATTTTGTTAAATATATTACTTCTTGCAATACATGGTTGAAAATACTTTTTTACCGATCGCACCAATGCTAATGGCCTGGTAGCAAAATAAAAAGAACTGATATCAATTATAATTTTTATCAACTTTTTTTAGGCTACGTAAGATATGTTTCAAAATTCAAGAATTCTACCTCGATAGTAAATAATAAGTGCAGGCAATTAAACTAGATTGAAGTTTTCTCGAATATTCCTATAAAGGTACTAATTTCGAATAAAATAGCGTAATGAAAAGCGTGTCCGAAAGTCTGAAAGTATAATTTCCTAATATTTAATTAACTATGTCAGTTGAGGAAATTAAAGCTGCTTAAATCATGGAGATTTTTTCGAAACAGAAAGTCAATTACGGTTATTCTGATAATTATGTAACAAGACATTATAACCACATATTTTTGGATACAGTAGACATGCCTGACGAAGATATCTGCTGTGGGCCCTTATAAAAAACGAAAATACATGTACATAATGAAGTATAACGTAGAAAACTCATAAATGATTCCAAAAATTCTAATTTTTAAGCTTAGCCCTATATATATTGGAACCACTACATTCCAGAACGCCTCAAATGATATGCATATTTTTTATTTGACAAGCTTTAACATCTCCAATGGCGGAAAACCACAGATTTCATACGTATATAGAATGATAAATGTTATTTTTCCCAGTTTTTACCTAGAAGAAGAAAAAAATGCTTCGAAATACATTATTTCGTTTAAACACATATATAGCAACCCGGCTGCGCTTATAAATATTTTACTTCTTGAAAATATTCGAGGCACGGGGCTCGATATATCCTCGCTGCTTCCCGGAAACTGCTCCTTCGACTGGAAGAGTTTCGCGCTAAATCGGCTTAAATAATTTCTTCACGTCGAATTTCGAGGTATATAGCGCGCTCGCGCAAACGTTAATCTTTTAAACTTGAGTTATATTGCCTTGGATCCTTCTCGCACTCTTTTTTTCGGGACTGTATTGAGGTTTCCGTTAATACAGTACGAGAAAAAGAATACACGGTGTTATAAGCTTAATTAAAAGTAAGGCGAATCTCGCGAGGCTCGAGGCTTGCCTCTTCTAATTTTGCACTACGCGTGTGCTACTTTTTAAAGATTTAGTACCGGTGCGTCGTATAGTTTAGTAATTATAAATCACAGAGGAGTGTGCTTCAAATTACCGTAATTTTTTTGTATTTGCCAGAACAATGAGGTTTATTTCCATGAAGATAATTAAAGGCAATCGAGATTGTGCTTAATATTAAGATAATTAATAATGGATTAGAATTTACATTGCTAGTTAATAAATAATGTATAGTATAACACATATCCTTTGTACAGAAGTAAAATATCCTTACGAAATATATAAAACATAATACATTTTAATTATGCAACGATCGAAATTACATAATTGTCAGATATATAGGCTCGCGAAAAGTTCGGTAACTAATTATCGAATATATAGCATAACTGCCCGAAAACGATTGTCCAATATACAATTATATACTCATTAGCTCAAAAAAAAAAGAAATAATCAACCTATCGGCTCGACGGTCGAAACAGAAAGATAGAATAGTTTTTTGACGTTCGTACGACAATGCAAGTATATTCGCGCATTGTCATAAATATATAGACATCTGTATATCCCAGCCGAGTAAACACAGGATTTTCTTATCAGTTTTTTCACACGTAGAATGCAAATCTGAAAATGTTTATTTTTAAATAGGATAGAATCATTGAGAAAAGTTAATATTTTATACTCGACACATTAATTACGTTTATATTCCGAAAATTTAAAATTAAATTCTTATGGTTTTTTGCAGTTCATTCTTTCAAGTCCTGTAAGTATTTACACCTTTCATTATATAATATAATCGCAATTGATTTGTAGTATGGATTCCAAGTATGGACAATTTGTAGTTCTGACATACATCCATGTGAAACCTAATGTCACTGAATCGTAAATTAGGAAAATGTCTCTATATACAAATATAGCTTGCTGAAAAAATATAAATAAAAAATTATAGTCTTTTTAAGTAGATAATGTTAGCGACAAGAAACAATATATTTCCAGACACATATTAACGAAAATTAATGTAAATAACATTTCATCGATGTTTTGAAGTTATGACGCAGAGGTGTGCGAATGAATTTTTTAGTAGAAATATTGAGAGTAGAATGGAGAGAAATTTATACTAAATTCTTGAAAAAGTTGAATTCTTTAAAACAAACATGTCAAATATAAATAACTCAAATTTGTTTACAACATTACTGCTATCGATGCAGAACTTACCCATAATAACCAGTATATTGCTGTAAATTTAATGTACTTCGTGCTTTCCATTTTGCAAAAGGTAAAGTACAGTATAATACAGAAAGAACAAAGAATGTAATCTATTTATTTAAAGCGCTTTTGCCGAGAAAGCAGTACAGTATATGTTACATGCATATATACCGGTTTATACATTCGCTATTTTTAAATAAATATATATGTAAATATAATCTAAACTAGGTGAGAATGAAAAAGCGACGTAATTGTTATAATGTTTTCGAAGAATATAATTAAAACTTGTCTAAACTATCGCTTTCGACGACTTTGCAGCAGCAGCACAAGAATGTAATAATTGCCGAGAGCAATTATATCGTGCGCCCGCGTCGTATAGAAAGTTAAAAATTGAAAACAATAGTCGCGCGCGCACATAGTTGCGCAACCTTAGCGACTGTTTTGGCTTAGGTTATACTCACATATACTCACACGCACGCGCGCAAGTATATACAAAGGTGTGCAGAAAGGAAAGAGCAAAAGAAAAGGAGAGGGGAAAAAGAAGAAGAAAGACGGGGGAGAGGAATTTGAAAGCGCGCAAAAATTTCACTAAAGCAAGTCATTATATCATCTGCAGTCGAATATATTATATATAAATAATTCATTCCGATCGTAAAAAAAGCGACCGACGGGCGCATCGGGAAGTACGGTGGAAAGGACTCGGGGGAGAGGCATAAAGCAGGGTCGAGAGAGGCGCAAATTCGCAGGAGTCCTCGTCCGCACGTGCGCTGGTGCAAGTATATATGTATATGTATATGTATATGTATATATATATATATATATATATATATATATATATATATATATATGCCGAATATAATAACGCGCGGTGTGAACGACTGATGCAGAGCAGCGCAGCAACGCGCGCGCTAGTTGGAGAACGCAGGGGATGCGCGATGAATGGCGAGAGAAAGAGGAGGACAAGGAACGAGAGAGGAAGAGAGAGAGAGAGAGAGAGTGAAAAAGGATGTTCTTCTTTAGAGCACCAGCGACAGGTAGTCGTAAAATCCGAGCCTCGCGCCTATATATAAACACTCACACACGCGCGCGCGCTCGTGTGCGGTGTTCTTCTTTTCCGTCTGGTGTTATTTTTTGACTCTGTAGGTTTTCTCCTTCGTGCTGCCGCAGCGTCCCCGTAATACTCTTTTCGTCGGGCTCTGATACTATAAGCTCGATGCAAATGATTGTATAGGTGTGTGAACGAGGCGTTACACCATCCTCTCCTGTTTCACAGAAGGAATGTTAATTTGATCGCGAATTTGATTTTCTCACTCAAAATCGTAAAACTTTCGAACACACAGAATCATAGGAAAACTGAGATCGTAGTGAGAATTTTGAAGAAAAAAACTGGCCAGAAATATGGTGGATTTATTTCTCGCCTGGAAAACGTTAATATAAAAAAATATATTGATCAAAATTGGAAAGAAAAATTGCTATTCTACGGCCTATTTAGTTGTTATTCAGAATATTTTTTTGTTTACTGCATATATTTTTTATATTAAATATTAATTTAATATAAATATTAAACCGCAGTCTATAAATATCTTCAATGATTTAGCAGAAAAAATTTAGTTGAAAAAAGAAGAGAAAATTCAATTGTTGGTTAACCCGATTGTCCTTTTTCTTCGCCTTTTTTATCTATAATTTATCTTAATGGTATATTTCTTTTTATTAATAGTTCTTATAGGATTTTTATTATAGCAAATATTAATATTGTTAAAAAATGTTTTAATTAACATATTGTAAATATGTTTAATTCCACAAAATCTAAATGTAAATAAAATTCAAGTTAGGTTAAAAATGTTTTAACTAACATTTTCAAGTCGTAAAAATATTTTCGACATTTATACTTAAGTTTTTTATTTAATTGACATTGAAATGTGCGTCTCTTATAATTTCGTCTCACTTGAGAAAAAATTTTAATTCTTCCAGTGCATACGCTGTGCATTAGTTTCGAGAAAAGGAGCATTCGCGAATTATTTTTATATTAACCAGTTTAACATGCGGAGGTATTGCTAAAGCTCAGAAGTATAATATATAGTCTGAAATATATTTTGTGTGGCTTTCGAAATCGACAGAATGATTAAAGTGGACCATACAAATAAATCTATCGCGCGGGATGAAAGACTACGAAGTGTACATAATTATATATATATATATATATATATATATATATATATATATATATATGCAACCCGTTCTTTTAAATTAGTGACACTGTTTTGTCGAACTTCGCCAAGAACTCGTTAAATAACATATCATTTGTTTTTGTCGGCGACGATATAATTTTTTGATTTCAAAGTGCTCCAACGACATCGTGGGAATTCAAATCGTGTAATAAACTCGCGAAAAAAGCTTTAAAAAACAGCACCAGTACGCACTTGATTAATATTATTCGTCCTTGCTTCCCCGTTTCCGTTAAGCTTCCCCCTGCCATTCTTGTCCTGACCCATCCCTCTTTATTATAGGCACAGGATGAGGTGGATTTCACGCTCGCGCGCGACTTCAAGAGTTCAAAGCCTTGTCCACAACGTGTATCTCAGCCTTTCAGTTTATAAGGTAAGCATATACATATATATATATATATATATATATATATATATATATATATATATATATAATTATAATATAGTATAAAATAAAAGCGCGAAGGAGCGCCTGCCACAGCGAGCGTACGCAAGGCACGATGTGCATCAGCGCGCGCTTTATATACATGCACTTCGCTCGCGCGAGAGCCCGCGGCGAGGACAATGGACTTGGAGATATACTGAAAGGAAAGAGAGAGAGAGAGAGAGAGAGAGAGAGAGAGAGAGGGAGGGAGAGGAAGAAAAAGAGGGAGGGAGGGAGAGAGAGAGAAAGAGAGATTATTCGCGCTCTTTTGCAGGCGTACCGCGCGTGCATCGTTATATTTTTCGACTTTTTACCCCTGCATTCTCTCTTCTATATACACATTTTACCCTCAGCTTAGATGCGCCAAGAGATTTTTACAAGAGACGTTTTAAAACGCCTCTTTCTCTGTCGCTCATCAGGCATGCTATAGCAATTAAAAATGTTAGCTCGGTGTTGAATTACACTAGTAGCTTGATTAACCATTTTCTGAATTGCAATTGAATTATTATAAACTAATAGTTTAGTTTAATATATCTAGAAATTTTACATTATGAATTTGAAAATAAATGTTTTGACCCATGTAAATATACGTTTAATATTTTAGAAACTCGTACGACGGTAGGATAATGTTTAAAATTAATCAACGGAATTTTGGAAAAATAATGTTTATAAATGTGATTGGTATAAGATGATTATAGTCTATATGATTTATGTATACGTCTATAATATTTATTCTTTTATTTCTCACGAAATATTTGAAAGTATTAAATTCTCTCGGAAATGAAGAAAACAATTTTATAATAAAAAATAATGTTGAAAAACTATTATTTTAATTAACGCTGTATCAGAATAAATACAATTTATCACTTAATAATGATCAATATATTAAGAACTACACCGAATTTTACCTGTTATTACGTAAGCGAGTCACAAACAGAAGATTTTATACTGTGTTTTCGACTTTGTAATTTTGCGATATCAATTTTTAATTACATATGACTCTTGGATATCGCTTATGCAACGATAAAAATAATATCTGTTAAGAGAAACGACTGTTTTTTTATATATATATACATATATACCTTTTCTATTAATACATATAGGAAACATATATAATATCATACTTTACTTGCAATAATTTACAATTATATCATATTATTGTCATGTAGGATAAAGGCATTCGAAAGATTTGTCAGATTGCATTGTAGGAATTCGATGATATATAATTGCGAAAAATAAAAAAATTCAATTCCGCGCGAGATAAAGTAGGACATTTTGGCAAAGTCTGCGACGGTAAGTTAGCGCAACTCAATGCCTATACAGTTCCTATGCAGTCAACGCACAGTTATGATTTGTGCTAGCCTTCCTCGTTGGATATTTCTAGGTGCGTTAGATGCACGGAACATACAAAACAAAGAATAAATAGAAAAACTACATGAAAAAAGTCTTTAGTCTCGGCCTGGTCGACCGTGTCTGCATATAGACCGAACGTAAATATACGAGTTCACCGGCGAAGTCAAGGGTTCGGCAGAGGACGAAGTATCTAGAGACAAAAACCATATAATCATATACTCTTCGACTCTTCTTCCTTTACATTTCGATTTTTACCGTACGCCCATGATGCGTGCAAAAGCGAGTACGCCTCGAGGAAGAGATTTGCAAGCTAAGAGAGCTAAGATATATATACGGGAATAAGTGCGCGCAAATATTGAAGTTATACCGACACCACCAAGGGAAAAGAGAGAAAAAGAAATAAAAGGAGAAACATCCCGCGCGAGCGCGTTTTCCAGTTCGCCGACGCGAGACGCGTCCTCTCGATTTCCGGTAGACCTAGGCGCGATCGTTGCATTGCTCATATGATACCCCACTGTGTGCAAAACCGTCGGAGGACGGCGCTCCGGAAATTCTGAAATGTGGTTTTTAAATATTCGAACTTGGACTGGATCTGTGAGAAAAATTCATTTTTAAAGCGCCACCTATAACATATAAAGTAAAACGACAAAGCCAAGGAGAAGGAAGATTCGGTACTGGAGAGCTGTCTCAGTTCGTAAATTATTACGAAAGATATCAAATATGCAAAAAATTGTTAAAAAAAATTTGAATTGAATCACGAAGAGGGTATTCTTTAAAATAAAAGTGATAGCTAGTTTGCGTTGATCACGAATATATTACTCGAAATTCGTGCAATTTTTTAACCTCTCATATTGACGGAGAATAATCCGATAAATTTGTTTTTTTTGTCTCTTTGCTTTGTGGTTCACCATAAGTATCCAAAAGCGCTCTTTTCGAATAATGTATTCATAATTCAGGCACCAATATATGTTTGTAAATTCGTATAAATCAATATTTGCTTTCATCTTCATTTTAAGGTAATATCCTTTTCGAGAGTCAGTCAAAAAAATTTTTTTACTTTTTTTTTTTAATTTGTTTACTCATTTGGTGGTTCATGCAAGTAATTTCAAATATACAATAAACATATGACGTTTCAGTTCTCTTGTTCACCGAATCTTTATTTCCCGTCACTTGAACTCTTTTATATTTTCGAATTTTTATTTTTTTTTCTTGCTTGGAGAAATACAGTCAAAGTCGGATTTTTAAGCCCTTTTTCACGATCTCAGACCACACCGACTTGTTGGACTCTCTCTCTCTCTCTCTTCTCTTTCTTCGGCCAGGAGTGTTCATTTCGCGCTGGTTTCCCCTCGATGGTTTTACGATCAAAGTCTCTTGCGTGTGTCCTATGTCTATAGTGTCAGTCCATCGTGCCGTAGGCTCGCTACACTCAATGGGGGAAGGAAAAAAAAAGAAGAAAAGACGGAGGAACTTGGCTACATCGGTCATGGTGCGGACCACGTATGTAGCCGTATAGTCTCGACGGCGGAATAATGGACTCCCTCTAGTTTCTTCCTTTCTTTCCTCTCCGTGTCGCGCAACCTCTCTCTCTCTCTCTCTCTCTCTCTCTCTCTCTCTCTCTCTCTCTCTCTCTCTCTCTCTCTCTCTCTCGCTCGAAAGTTCCTCCGCGAGCTCTTTTGAACCCTGGCGCGCTCCGGGCACCCCGCCCGCAGCGACCTCCACGCCCGTGAGTCCATCCTGTGTCCAACATCCAAACCTGTCGCTTTATACGTGCCCCCCTCCCCCCTCCCTCGCCACGGCACGGTCCTCGCCCCTCGGTTTCCTGTGCCGCGCGGGGCGCGCGTGCGCACGACCCTTTGTGGCTTTCTTCGAAAAAAGGTGCGCGGCGAGCAGCGCTGCTGCATCAATCGCGCGGAGGAGTCACCTACACGTATATATGTGTACATACGTGTATAGAAACGCACGGAGGGGGGCGGTCCGGACCACGCGCGGTTACCGAAAACGGGAGCGGATTTTTCCCCGGCACATGTCCGTGCGCGTTCTTCGGGCCCCTCCTCTTACTCCCTGCCTCCAAATTTTAGGCGTCTTCGGCTTTGAATACGTCGACTATAATCAATGTGTATGTATTGAAATCGCATCAATATGTCAAACGATGCGCGCGGGAGTGTCAAGCTAAGGTCGATTCAACGTTTTTATTCTGTATAAAGAAATTTAAAAAGAAGACTAGCATTGACATTTCAGTTTTAAATTAGCGTATATCCTTCGACGTTTTTCTATATTAGATTCAATAAAAGTGTAATGCGTTAATTTATTTCATTGACTCGAAGATTCATTCACCTATAGCTTTTCAACAATAATTATAAAGTTCGCTGTAGAGAGCTGTATATTCTCATAATCAAAACATTCTTTATATGTTTCTAGAATTTTCACGTACACGAAGAAGAAGAATGTAAATGCATATATGGTTCATGATTTTCTACGGTAGGGTAATATTCGATTAGTAATAATTCGATCTAGAATTTTACATTGTACGCTTTCTAGAATATATTACTTAAACAAACCTGAAAAAAGTATTCTTCTTAAGGTAATAAATTTGTAAATTAAAAAACCGATTTAGATTTAACATCTAATGCCGTAAATATGTGAATAAAACCGGGGAAAATTTTAATAATATTTCTATTCCTCCTTTATTTAACATTGCTGGATTCAAATGATCAATTTTTTTCCTTCTAGTTTCGGACGAACTACTTGTTCACAAATTGTAAAAAAAATTACATAGTAACAAAACCGTTAATTAATAAGTTTATTCTTAATTAAAATATGACTTGAAATAAAATATTATTTATTAAGGCTGGTATTGAAAGACTGAGAATATTATTATGCAAGTTGTGTAGTATTCTTTTTATTTGAAATCACATTATAAAAGAGGAGGCAGGAGGAGATCAATGCCTGATAAACAGCACACATAAGAAATTTATTCACGTGCGTGTGTGTGTGTGCGTGTGGGTAATATAGATAGTTGGTGAGAAATTATAAGTGAAATATTCAAACGACTACGCAGATATGACATACCTATATACAACATACATTAATTCAATGATTTCAGTTCTCTTTCGACATCGCCCTCAGTTTTCCCTTATAATCACGCAAAAAATCTCTTTTATGCCTATGTTATATCTTCGTACCACTTCAGATTTACAGAGGCTCCCGCTTCTTTTCTCCACACCATCACATTATACATAGGTAACGAAATCCCAGGCACAAAGCGCGCGAAATATAATAGAATACATTCCGTACATCATATCCGTATATATATATACATACGCGCGCGTATAAAGTAGTATAATATAATATAGTAACTCGATAGCTTTCTACGACTGCGAGAGGCTCGCGATTTATATTCCGCGGGCGCGGCAGCGATTCGCTTTTTGTCCAGCCTTCCGGTCCTCATCCCCCAATATCTACTGTCCAAATATGACGTTATTATACGGGTGCGCGCGCGCTCACGAGCCATTCTGTCTTTCGGAGCCGAAATCTGATATGTATCTGCTTGTATCGCGCGCGGGTTTCTCTCTTGTGAGCCCCGCGGGACGAATGAATGAAGAAATTACACCGCGTTCCCCGGCATATGAATGGGGCGGCGAGTATATGAAAGTGCTTTCGGAGGTTATACCGACAACAACGACCAGCACTCTGCCAGCACCCCCCCCCGCTCTTCCTCTCACTCTCGTCCGTTCCACGGCATTGTGTGAGATTTTAATAACGCGATGTGCGCGTAGTTGTGTCTGCATGCGTGTACCCATTATTAGGAATGTGTGTGTGTGTGTGTGTGTGTGTGTGTGCGCGCGCGCGCACCTATATACCGTATTATTTGAACCTCGTTACGGTTGTGTATAATTATATAATAGAAGCATCTCTTGCTTGAATTTGAAATCGCAATTTTATGGATCGCACGTACACCATTCAGTGCTTCCAAGTAAGTATAAAAAGTACGTTGCTTTGGAATTTAAAAAAAACCAGATGAATAAAAAACTGTTTTTAAACGAGAAAAAATCAATAAGCTGAATTATTTCGATACGAGAAAGAAGTAAAGAAACACAAAAAATCTATACTTTTGAAAAAGATCCTATATTAACAAATTAACTCTTTTCATTTATTGCAAACAGTTTGAGTTACATTTTTCTAAAAGACTAATTCGGTCTAATTTAAATCAGCATTCGTATCTTTGTTGATACAGGTAATTATTGATAAATTTTACATATTATTTTAAATATTAGAGCATTGTACCAGAAATCAAGATATTAAATAAACATCATGTACTTTTAACGACTTTTTATTCACAACATATAACTATATGATATTACTCATAAAATTCAAACTGTACAATACGATTGCTAAAGCGGTAAATCCAGATCTGGTACCTTACAAAATGTTTAAATTCTGTTCGTTTAAAAAAAAAAGAAAAGTTTTTATTATTTGAAGTTATAACAATAAGCTACGTCAAGAATCTCATTTGATAATTTTTTAAATCAAATATAATCATTTCAATATTAACTCATTTAAAAATACAGTATTAGTCATGCTTTATATAATCTTGGAATGTATGGTTAATCCCTAATTATGCCTGAATTTTTCCGAGTAGTCTAACTAGATCTATCGTCATGCGTTAATTGAAGAGCAAGGAAATAAATTGAATATCTTAACTATGAGACCGACTAATAATAATTGATGCCACATGATTCAAAGAAGAGTCTGAAAGTAATTTTGTTTTTTAAAAAAGAAATAAATGCTATTTTAATTTGGCTTTGTTGATTGTTAGCTCGATTTATTTTAAAAGGTTACGAATCAAAATATTACTATATATATATATATTGAGAAAGTAATTAGAACACATTAAAAAATTTTTTCTTCAAATAATGATAAGGGAATAATTAACGATGGAATCACTTGGTTTTTAATTACTAAAAATATATCACATCCCTTCTGTATATCTATTTAACCCTGTAGCACAAATATTCAGTCCATCTCTTGATTTTCATGATCCAAACAGTCAATTTATTATATTTTAGTTTTGTACCCTGAATTCTTTTGAAACCTTGGAAATAGTTGGTACAGAAATTCGTGTTGAAAATTGAGAGTTGTGTGCGTGAGGGAGTGCGTGTGCGGTTGTAATTTGTCATAAATAAATTAAAGTCGCTCGAGAAAAACTAATTTTCCTTTGCGCAAAGGCTGCGGGAGACGAGGTGGGGTGAGGTAGGGGAGAGCAACGCTTATTACTAGGAATCAGCATTTCCTGGAAAATAAAGAAACAAGCGCTTCGGAACAAGAAAAAGGCAATCGCGCTATACACACACACACACACACACACACACACACACACACACACACACTTCGAGAGCACCGGAGGTATTTACCGCGCGCTCTGCACTGCTGAGAAATTCGCAATTTCACAAAGTATCGTGATATAAAATCTTGCGCGCGGACTCTCTCGGGGCTCTCCGGTCGGTCGCGAGAAAAAGAGTCCCGAGAAAATAGATTTCCGCAAATTGCCCGCGTCACAGTTAGACGAGGGGGGCGGGGTGAGCTCCGTTGCAACTAAGCGCGGGGAGGAGAGGGAACTCACCGATGCGCAGGGGACAGACTGTCTGCAGCTGCATTGGAAAAATCCAAAAGGAGACTTCTTATATTATATATACGGTGCTTATAATACTGCGCGTATGCGGTGGTACCGTGGAGAGGGGGGGGGGGTGTTATAAGAGAATCAAGAGAACGAGTTTTGAGAAAATATTCAGTCGTACCGGTAGTATTATACACGACACTGTAATTATATGATTCACACGATGAGTAAAGGCGACTTACACACACATACATATGTGCATACGTACATAGCTTCCAATTACTCACACTTATACGATCTCTTCGATCACTCTTTGCTCCACTTGGCCCCCGTATATCCGTCCACGACACCGTTTTATTCGAATGTGTCTATAAAAAAAGAGAAGTTCTCGCGCGCGCATTATCATAATGAGCATTAATTAAGACACTATTTAGTGTCTGTCAAAACAGATTGAGAAAAAAAGAAAAGAAAACCCTTCAGCAATAACGAAGGCAAACAGGAAATCGTGATTTTCTCCTGATTCTCTTATCAAAAATCGAAAGCAGCGGAGATTTATATCCGATTGATGTTCGTCCCAATGAAGCCCATATTTAACCTGATAAATTTGTTCTTTTTTATAAAAAATTCAAATTTCACATTCTTTTTCCATAGATTGCAATTCGCCTTAAAAAATTATTGTAATCTGGGTATCGTTTAATCAACATTCAATAATTTTTTGTAATTTGTTAATTAAAAATCAATTAATTTTTGTTCTTATATAGTTCTATAATTTATAGAACCTAATGTATTTAGACTTAATAAGCAGAAAATATTATTAGTATCTTTTTTGTTTTATAGCAAAGATTTTTATTTAAAAGAAAAAAATTATTATAAATGAGAATAAATGAAACTTATCACATTCGCTAATCAATATTTATATTATTAAGGAAAATCAAAACATTTTATTTTCTAGGCAGTTTATAGATGCATAGATATTGTAAATAGAATTAACCAGGTTACCTCTACGAGAATTTAAAACTGAAAATTATTGTATCGACGGACTGGATAGGTATCAAAGATTTTCGATCTTTTTTATAGCATTATTATTATAGCTTTTCAAAGCTTTTTACTCGACAAAATTTTTTAGATATTTATTTTCATTTTTTAAATTTCTTTTCTTCTCATAGTGAAATAGTCGATGAAAGTTGAAAATTTCGTAATCCTCGATTTTGGATAATAATGCTGTCTGTTGCGATAATGTTGTAGTGCTATAAAAATAAATATAAAAATAAACATGGATAATGGCGATAATGTTCTATTATTACAGAGTTTTTGGTTATTCAAACGCAGCTATCTAGATAGAGCATGTTGGACGTGCATTATAAAAAAGCAGAGCCGTAACTGGCGTAATACCCAGTAATACTCGTTTTTGTATTAGATTTGAAATGCTGACACTAGCCGGCGAAAAACTGGATAAACGATAAAAATGTTTGTATTTCTTAATACTAGTCTTTCGTATTATAGACAGTAACGCAAAAATCTACGCTTCTAATATTAGTCGCTTAGAGAACTTGAAATATAGATAATTTATCGAAAGTTGTGATCAAATTCATAGCAAAAATTGTGATTAAAATCCTTTTGCTAAAACACGTGTATTTAAAAGAAGTCTTAAATTTTTATTAAAAAAAATAATTTACATAATATAGAGTAACGACTTGATATACTGCGCCAGCTTATCCGTCACCTATATTATTAAATATATATTAATCATACAGCGGTAGAAAAATTTTTATTCTGTTCAATGGCATATAATAACTTCGGAGAAACGTATAATTAACTCTGATTAAAATTAAATTATTTGATGATAATAGTTAGTGTTCTCGTACGGACAACGCTCTTAAGAAAATCGTTCTATTAGGTCAAAGACGAGTTGAAGTTTTTGACGACGACCTTGTCGTCAATTATAAGGGCCCACTTAAAGAACAACTTTTAAACAAAATGGCAATTGTTAAAATATTTTTTTCTTGTAAATGACAAAACAGTTCCTTTTGACAGTTCCGTATGACTAAGAAATATGTATAAGAATTCTTTTATATACAAATTTTAAGTGCCTTACTTTTTATTTCAAAAGTGAAGAAAATAAGTAGATGTATAAGCGTTGAAAAATATTTTTTAATTGTTAACATAAACTTTAATTTGAGAAAACCATATATTTTTTGTGCTTCCTTTCATGCTACTTAAATAAAAGTAATGTTTTTTTTCATTCCCTATTTTTCTCGATCTGATGCTACTCGACTTTTAAGATTTATTGCATTTTTTTCAAGACGAATCCCAACTCTACTTGACATTTCGAGGGTGGTTATTTTTGAGTCAAGTGCTTGACTCCTAATATATATAGGATTGATCAATCTTATATATATATATATATATATATATATATATATATATATATATATATATATATAGGATTGATCGCACTTATATTCTAAAATAGTTTAAATCTTCCTTTCATAAAAGAGCGAAAACTGAAATAAGAAATTTATATTATTGAATTTGAAACGTTTGGTCTTAAGTTGGCATTGTAGGAATGGAATTGAATAATACTGCGCAATCAGACGTAAAGCTGCTGAAAAAAGAAAATTATATAATAAATCAATAATTTAATGTTATTTATATATAAAACAAAAAAGATATTTATTCAATTAAACAAAAAAATTAAAATTGACACAATATAAATGGATTTTTCAAAAATATAACAACGTTGTTCTTTTCTTAGTTTTAAATTTACTATTCGGTGTTTATCTTGTTATAAATTTAAAAAATTTGAAACTAAACTATAAGAAATCTTTATATCGTCCTGATATTATTAGGCTCATTAAACCTTTAACACTTATATTTATTTGCCTTTTCCTATCTATCTTCCTCATTATCAGCATCTGTATACCTCGATCAAGCTATCTTTACAATTATCTGTACAGCTCTCGATCTATATTTTAAAATTTTAAAACAAGTGTCCCGAATAATGTAGTCCAATACAGATGCTCTTTCTGAAAACCGCAAAACTTGAGCATTACCGAGGTATCGCGCGAATGTCAAAAATCAAAGCAAACATCGACGGCACGGTTATAATGACGTGTGAAAAAACTGGGACACGCAGGACTATCTCTCTTTACAATGCGCACGAAACGCGAATAAAATCGCATACCTTTTACATATCCTCGGATGAATTCGCGAAATTGTCGAGGGTCGTGCCTTCGGGGAAAGGTGATTTGAGCGAGCGAGAAGAGAAAGAGAGAGAGAGAGAGAGAGAGAGAGAGAGAGAGAGAGAGAGAGAGAGAGCCTTCGTCGTCGCGCGAGCGAAGCGTTTTTCTCCGGTTACTTGTACAGCGGTTGCTAATCGCGGGAGCGCTGACTCAAAGTGCGCGCGATTTTAAAAGTGCCGCGGCGCACACTTGTACCGTATGCCTATATATATATATAATATACTTTAAAAGAAGCGTTCAGCTGATCGCGCATGCATTATAATAGAGCTGATGGTATATACACCGGCGAAGCTCTCCCGCTCCGCAGATTGCGTTTTTATTCTTATAATACACGTATATGCATGTATAGGAGAGGATTTGTGATATTGCTGCGTATAGAGAATTCCACAGATTAGATGAATATCTCAGTCAATATTGAAAGGCTTTTGTTATTTTAGAACCTGGGATTCAGGTGTGCCTTCTCCGACTTTCGCTTTTAATTATATATAAATCAAATTATTTTTCCTTTACGTTTCTTGGGAAACTGACTCAACATAAACTCTGCTATATGTAGAGCATCAGGCGAGGCATCAGGAATTTCGTTTATACACGTATATACATTTAACTAAATATGACCTAAAGAATCAAATAATGTATTGTACATTTACGTCGCCGCAGTGATGTAAGAATAAAGACTTTTAAATTTCTATTTAATTTTTTGTGCTAATTTTTCGCTATCAGTCAGACCATAAAACACATCGTTATAAAAATTTCAGTGATATAAATATATTGGTTGAGGAAGAAAAAAAATTATAAATTGTGTATGTTACATAATCAATTTATTCGAATTTATTCGTCTCGGATAACTCTATGTGCTGTACCAGTACATTTGTAAATAAATATTAACATTTACACCCTACAATTAATAACTTTTCTCATGCCTTATATGAAAACTGGTAATGACGTCAATGCCTAATATTACGTTAAACTAAAAATTAAATTTTATTTAATTTATAACGACTCTTAATGTTAATAGTGAGTATATGTTATGTATATCTTGTGTATTTTGATATATGAAATATAAGTATTGACTATAATGATACTCCTGCAGTATTTACAACGAAAAAAATTAGGTCGAATATAGAGGAGAATAAAAGAATAGAAAATATAATTATCTCCATTACATCGAACTGTTTTAGTTGGAAAGCTTGACAGTTAATAAGAAAAACCTGGAAAATGGTAAATAAGAGAGAACAGGAGAGCATCATTATTTGCAGAAAATCATTAAAAAAAAACAATAAAACTACATTCTGCCGTAATAACAATAATAATGGAAGTATCCGGCGGGTAATTTTTTTCGCAATCTGTGCGCTGCGCGCAATCGCTATATAAGCTCGCCTTTATAGCAAGCATCAGGTATATATATATGAAGGAATTTTTACTGTTTACCAGAAGGTAAACGTGTAATAAATAGAAGTAAAAGTATCCCCGCGGGACACTGTCTTTCCGCACACGCGCGCGCGCGCGCGCGTGTGTGTGTGTGTGTGTGTGTGTGTGATCGATAAATGTAATAATAACATTGTACTTCAGGACTTTAAGAAATTTTTTCGAAATCTGATTCCTTTATTTTTCAGAACTTGCAGGAGCCATATAATAAAGTGAATTATACATCGAAGTCGCGATCATCCATCGGTGAAGATCGGATTCTTCGAGGCGTCTGGGACCTTCCTCGAAAAGTTGCCGTCGATATTTACTTCCGAGACGCCCGCATTCTCGCGCGCGCGCGCGGAGCATTACTTTCGAAGAAGAAAGAAAGGCCAAAATGCATATAACGGCAGAGCATATTGGTCTTGTTTCCCTCTCTTTTTTTTTTTAAATAAAAAAGCGCCTTCTAGTCTAATGTTTCGTAAAGTTGCAAGGAAAACTGAAAGGAAAATAAACGTTGCGCGGCAGCATATTTGGATAAGCTGGCGGCGCATTATATAATATGTATCTACATTGCATTGATTAATCCAATGTAGTAATAATTTTTTTCTATCAACTGCATATATATATATATATATATATATATATATATATATATATATATATATATGCAAATCATACACTGTAATATATTCTACAGTTTAAAAAAAATTAATTTAGAAATATTTAGGGATCAATACGATTTTATTGTTTAAAATTCAGATAGAGGAATCGCTCCAATGAAAATATGTTGAATTTTTTTCTTCTTCTATATAATAAGTACAGTATGATACAGGAAACTAACTAAATCGAAATATAGAATATGATTTCTAGATATATTCTATATTTTATTTTAAGGAAAATCATATCAGTTACATAACCTTTCACTTTTGTACTTGTTGATAATTATAGAAAATATTATAATCGTACCTGGGATATTACTTAATACACTTTACATATACTGTACGATATAAATCTATAAAAATTATAAATACATATTCATATACTTTCGATAAATACTTAGTTCTAGCATTATGTTCACAGTATAATATTAATATTTTATATATACTAATGTTATTATAATCTAGAGTATGTATCTTCGATGAAATTATAAAATTTATAAGACATTTTAAAATTCTTTAATTTCAACTTTTAAAAGAAATTAATCATAGGTGTATATAAACTTGAATTTTCTCAATTATATAATAGTCTTATTTTTAGCACTTTAGAGATATGTTTTATTCTCCGTCTTGCTCAAAATATCGCAAACAATCATTTCGGGCATAACTTTCGAGCACATTAAAATCGAGAATAAACGAATAATAAAGTGGCAAAAGAAAAAAAATCGTTAAAATCACGTTTACGAATTCAGTCTGCAAATCACCTAAATAACTAGAACTGGCTTAGTTATTATATAATTTTTACCGGTCTCAAAAAGGTTAAGAAGCAATTTGTTTCTTAACAAAACTTGCCTCGCATACACGTACACGTACAGAGAAACATTTATTTTGAAATTTTCGCTTCTCATTCTTGAGCTCTTTTACATCCTACGTATAACGCACATTGGGAATTACGAAATAATAAAACGAGCGCGCTAATTGACTAACAATTTACATATTGCCGTTAATAATAAAAACAAAAATAAATCATGGAATAAAGTTGACCAGTGCGATTAATCATACACATTTAAAAATACACGTTATATATGTATCTTTAACAAGGTGTAATAAAGCACATAGAACATATATTAAAGATTGCATAGATACACGCGCGATTTTGTTTTACCAAGAATCCATGTGGGGCCTCTCTCTGTATCACTGGTTGATCAGAGCGATTTTGCTCAACGCCCACCAATTTAACGATTTGGAAACGAATTTCTGACGGTTATGTCGAATTGCATTGGCTTTGTTATTTTTACATTTCGTTCGCGCCAATTCGCGAACTGGTATCGTCCAATAAATTCGTCTAAGCATGCGTATTATTCAAAGAACGGCGATATTTTTTATATAAATATTTATAATCGACGCAGCGGCTATAACCCCAATTCGAGTGCGTTGTATCGCTACAGAATCTTAACTACTTAGAGTTTTTAGATTTTACGGCTTCGTGTTTCATGAATACATCGAAAACTAAATTGGAGGAATTTAATTTGACCGCGGCGATAAATATTGTAAGGGGGGAGGAGTCGCTTTCTAACGGAAACACAATTATCTATATTACGTAAAGAAAAAGGTGCGAGCCGCGTGTAAAATAATTACGATAGTTCGATGTTCTTTTTGAAACTTTTGCGAATTTCCACGTAAGAGTAATATATAAAACGATTACATATAGTTATATAAAACTATTCGTATGTAAAAAAGAAAGTATTTTTAGTTTGAAAAAGATATACGGATGATATTGTGTATAAAAATTATTATTGTAAATATCGTAAGCATCGTGCATTTAAATAACGACACCAAATTTACGAGATATCGAGAGCTTTGAAGCGTGCTTGGATCGTGTTAATGATAATAATATTTAAACAAAAGCTCGATAAATTTTGAATTTAATCATATATATAATAACGGTCGACGAGAGCACGATTTGGTATAAATTACACACACACGCACACACATACACACACACTATATATATATATATATATATATATATATATATATATATATATATATATAATGTACACACACGTGACACTTGTTTCATCATGTGATTGTTCGGTATTAATCTATTGGGTTGGGAAGGGGGGGGGGGGCTTCGCCGGATTACTAGTTCTCCGAGTAATAATAACACAAAAGTACAGCTCGACTTCCACTTATTATAGATTTGCGTCGAACGACAAATCAAGGATATACCCAAGGGTATGCTATGGGATACCAAGAAATTCGGATTCAACTTTTCATCACCCCTCCACTTTTATTAAAAACCACGCGGTGAAATTTCAAAAGAACGAACTTGTTCGCGAATTATATATGCAGTATTATTTTGAAAAATCTCCCCAAACTCAACGGCTCTGAGCTTCTATTAAATGCCCCACGAAGTAATATCATCCAGCGATTATTCGCGCGGCGTTTTCACCGCGCAAACTCTCATGCGCTCCGTGCAGGTACACATGTACATAAACATCAATGACATTTAACATTCTCTATGTATATAATAATAAAGACAATTCTCTGTCTGTCTTTATCTCTCTTACCATTCGATGCTCCGATATCCCCTGAGACAGCAGTGGATCGCCTTGAAAGCCCCGAGGTTCGCGTATTCGTTGCCAACCAACTCCTTGCTGAACCTGAGGCCACCGGGCAGATTCTCGTAGCGGTGCATGGAGCAGTAGTCCTTGAGCTCGTTGTCGTCGGCGGCTCGTCCGGCCGTCGCCGCAGCCGACGACGAAGACGCGGCGATCGTCAGCGTCGCCGCGAGCGCGAGCACCAGGCGCCACGGTTCCGACATTTGTTTGTTTGTTTATTTGTATGGGCACCCACAGATACACACACCCACTCGATCGACTCACCCGCGCGTTATATCACTCTTCTACCTCTCTCTCTTTTTCTCCAGGACCGATTACCAGTCCCCCCGGGGGTTGCAGGCTCGCATCCTCGAGATTCGATATGGTACTCTGTTTTTCTCTGTCTTCCAGCAGAACGCTGGCACCGTGCACACTGTGCAGGTGGAGCAGAAACAGAACAAAAAAGAAAAAAATCACACGAGAAACAAAACAAGCATCACTTCTTCGTTAAAGAACGGCCGACACTTTTTTTACATATATATTAAATACAGTGACCGGTGATACCGGAGAAACGTCACTACCGCAAGCACAGAGAAGAGCACCAGGTACAAGTTTTTCCGACGTTCATGGGCGCGAAACTGCACTAATATCACGGGAATTGTTGTAATGTTAGAGAGCGAACATAACTATCGCACGCTCGAACGACCGGCGGTACACTGACTGATGATCCGCACTCGGGCGCTCTGTAATAGCTCGCTCTGCGCCGCGCCGCCCGTTCTCCGAAACCCGGTCGAACTGGAACGGAGCAGCCGACGGCGGGCGCGGGGGTTCGTAAAGCGCGCCGATGAGCCGCCCGTCGTTGCCACGAGACGGCGCCGTTGTTGCCCCCTCCCTCTTGTCCTCTCGCTCCTCTCCACATACTCGGGCGCGCTCGAGCTCTCACCTCTCCATCATCGCACCTCACCTCACCCTCGTTCCGCGTATAATAATGAGCGCAAGCGGTGTGTGCGCACGCGCGTGTATATGTGTGTGTGTTACTGTATGTATATATATATATATATATATATATATATATATATATATATATATATATATCATAAAACGTGTAGGTGCGCGCCCGCACTCGTGCAGCTTGCATGCATATATATACATATAGTATTCTGGAGCGCGGCGCGCGATTCCGCGAATTTGAATTGGACGCGATTTCCAGGAGGCGAACAGAGCACGCCGCGGCTTTTACAATAACGTTTGCGGATTATGCGAGTCGATCAAGGTGTATGCCGGTATAATAATATTACGCGCGCGCGCGCGCGTGTGTGTGTGTGTGTGTGTGTGTGTACGCGCACGGCGATGACGTTCTCGTTTTCAACTCGTGTCTCTCTTCGTTCTTTTTTTGTCCTCTTGATTATACATTATCTATATATACGTGTAGTCTATAGCGCTCAACTATACTTATATCGTGTTACTCCAAAACAAATGAGAAAGTTTAAATGACATCGGTTACATGTCAAAGTAATATTCACGAATAACCTAAATATTTTTAATGCGGGAGTGTTACTGTGAGGGCCTTAACGCGTTCGCGAATTAAAAATACGTGCACGTAAAGTATATACATAAGGGTACCGACTCACCTGGATACATATAAGTATACATACAAAAATGCTCCAATTTTTTGTGCACGAATTTATTCAATTTCATGCTCAATTGATGTCAAATCATTCATAACCCTGACAGATTTTTAAGACCAATTTGAACCTTATACACCTGAATTTATTTGCGATTTTTTCAACAAATTCTATGTAAATTGATTATTTTCAATGAAAAAAATTGTTTCATTTTCAAATATTAAACAGTTTTTCACATTTTTTAATTGAAATTTGGTATTAAATCGATGACTTGATCTAGATCAAAGTGAAATAAATGTAAATTTATTTTTATTGTTCAATTTTTTTCTCCTATCATCTTAAATTTTTTAATCGGCAGGTTAGGTTTTTGTCATTTTTATCATAAGGTTTGAAACTACAATCTTTCTTAGCTCTCCTCCTCGAATGGAATATTAAAAAAAAAGCTTTTTTATTTCGTTTATTGTAGGACTTAGTTTATATTTATACATTCTTACATTTAAAACTTTTTCCGGTTTTGTCTTGAAATTTGTAAACATAAATAAAGTTTTTTACCTCGTTTACATATACTTATATCGTACATATGTAGATGTGATATAACTACATACATATGTAGTTATATAATTTTAAAGTAAACTAGATATTGCAAATGAAACAAACATCCCTAACAGAATGAATTGCATTATTTAAGATCAAATTCTTATGTATAAAACTCGTTGAAGCTTCATTTGTCGGTAAATATTTTTATTTCAAATATGATATTTTCAACAAGTATTTTCAAATTTAATTTCAAATTTATTGATAAATATTTTGGATCGTTTAAAACGCATTTTATAAATGTTTCGTGATATATATGGATATGTAACCTAAGCAAGGCTTTTCGAATTATTTAATTAATTTCATCGTAGCATTAAATCTTAAAGTATTTTCGACAGGTTACCTAGATCGGTTTATATTTTGTTTTTTTATTAAACATTTGTAAATCTAGGAATGGATTCATTTTATTCCCCCAACTGAGGAATTCAACAGATCACCTCTATTGCGAAATGTATATAACTTTTGTATTGTTTTTTCAAGTTTAGAACTTTTTTTTTACATTTAGACAATGACAACTTCTTAGTTCCATATTAATATGTTCGTGTATATTTCAATACATCAATATTTGTATTATAATATAACACAAAAATATAGGAATTATATTTAGTAAATTGTACAAAAAATTCTCAACAATGTATATTATTAAAAACTACAACAATGTATATTATTAAAAATAAAACTTGTTAATTATTTAACTAGAACCTGAACCAAGCGGTAAAGTCATCGGCTTCATTACTATTGTCAAACCTTGAACATTCGTTGCCGAGTCGAGCATACTCAACGGTCCCCGCGCTCGATTCTCGCCTATTGAATTCTGTACCGGGTTATGTTATAAACAATATTTACCGAATTTTTCGACGGCAGATATCATAGATGCTCCTTATACATGTACGCCTCAGTAAACGAACTATGTAAACTGGTAAAAGAGTAGTAAAGAAGTGAATAAATTATAGAAATCATATATTTATTAATAAACGTATATGACTATTTAATAATTATTGTAAAAATTAAAATTATATATCTTATTCAGCATGTTATTTTCTATTTATCCATCCCAATAGTAGTTGGGGCACATCTTTATAATATGGTGATCTTTTTCTTTTCGGGAATAATACTTAGGTTTGGTAATCTCATATTCGGAGCATGTACTATCGTTCAAAATTCAAAAACCTATGTATGTCGAATGTTATTAATTAAATTATTAAATATTTTTACCGGCCTTATAGAATTTTTACAAAATAATACAATTATGCGGATATTTAAAAACTCCCCGTAGAATCTCAAAAAATAAAAATATTTGTTTATTAAAAAACTCTAAAACCGATACAAAACTACTAATTTAGCATCAATTTGCAAAACTTTTTTTTTTTTTTTTAACAAATTGTTAAATATAGTAATTTAAATTTTCATTACACATCTGCTCTTTGAAGTATTTATTCACAAGCCAGTTAGAAATATTTATTAGTTGCAAGTATTTATTGACAATCTCGCATGATATTCATGATCCTTGAATATGTTTATTAATCTTTTAACCTAAATTGCGCTATTAATTGATTATATCATTTTTAGTAAATTGCAGGAATGAAGGATAATTTTTATACAAATAAAGTTGATAAACAGTATGTAAATATTCGATAATTTTCAAGCATTCAGGATTTTAATTAATTTTTACATTATTACCACTTTTTAAAAATATTTTTCATATGATATTTTACAAGAATTTATATCTAGCCACTATTCTTTCCTTTCTTTTGCTGAAAGATGATTCCATTTTTTCGGTAATTTTAGTCATGTAGTAGCAATTTTAGGCTTTTCCTATGCATATATTATCTATTCTTTTATTGCGCATATATTAATTCTTGATATATTGCATCATCTTTTATAGTTCTTTCGTAGATGGTAAGTGGAATTTATAAAGTATGGTTACTCACATTGTGATGAACCGAAACGGTTCGGAACGTTAAAAAGGGACGACAACATATACATCGACTCGGTAATGGCGGTGGGGGCAGTTAGATTGTCCTTTACTAACACTAGTATTTACACTAATTTTTATTTATATTTCTGAGTCTACGGCAGTGACTATAAACAAGAACAGTCCGACTGTAGTTATTTAATTACGCTATTATAAATATAGTATCTTATACGACTGTAAAGCCGATGAAAATATTTGTTAGTTGAGTATGGTCGCTCGAAATAGACATATAAGTCTTGGAAATTAAGTAAAATGGAGACCAAAAGAGGGGAAATATAGTCATTGTCTTTCTCGCGAAAGACAAATTGTCGGGATTCCCGGGCTCCTACGAACTGGCCTTTATGAGTGGAGTGTACTGTCTATGCCGAAAAGCGACCCCTATATGTGCACTAGATAAGGGAAGTTTGCGACCTTTCCCGGCACTGCCTGGCTTTTCCGGATTTCGCCTGCATCGTTGGAAACCTAGAAACGTTCTACGCTTGAATGACCGACCGACCCTCCCCCCCCCCATACCTTTTCGAGAACGATCGAATCCTTGCGCTTGCTTACTAATCGGCATGAACTCACTTCAGCAGAGAATTAGAAATAACTTTGCTTTAATCGGAGCTTTTCTAAAGATCGGATTTATTTTACAGATTATCAGCTTTCAACGCGCTGACACTGGTAATTGCATGCGGGATTTAGCTTTTCCATATTTATGTTCATTTAATACTGATAAGTATCTTATATGTGATTTTAATTTTATTTTAATTTAATTAAATTTAGTTCACATTTATTTAAATTTTTTTATAATTATTTGTTTCAAATACCTTCCTCTAAATCTCTAGTAAAATCTAAATACGCCGCGCTCGACTATACCATACCGTAACCCCGACAGATTCGAGATATTAGAGTAAAGCATTAACATTGCTGAATATGTTGTCCGTTGTTTCAGTTTTATCTTTGTTTTTATCTGTATATTATATTTTAGAAAGTGACAACAAGTAACGACAATGTTTCTGTACAGTAATAGATAGTTTACAGTGGTACGTTAACAGCGCTCTCCGTCTACACTTCGTTCGAGATTATGCTGTGACCGATATTGAAAAAATATAGTAAGTTATAAGCTTTAATAATTTAACTTTAAATGATTTAAAAATGATTGCCTTTAAGAATAAAATTCTTCGTATAATCTGAAAATTTGTGAAGGTACTCGATAATCACGCTGCTCAAGACTTTCGCTAAGCCTTTCAGCAATTTTAGCTCTAATTCAAATAGTTTTTCTCAAAAGATTAGATTTTTACCTGTTTACGATAAAAATTATCTTAAAACGTATAATAAATAAAAAGTAAATATATTTTATCGGGTGCCCTGTTATATTCTCTGTTTGGAGCAAAATATCAGAGACATGATTAAAGGATAAACACGTTTGTTTAATTAAAAATATTTGCGTTTTCGCAAAAGTAGCTTTGATAAAAAAATAAGATTCAAGTATTTACAAACTTCAATAATTTTTAAACTATTGGAAGCATCCGAAGGGTTGGCTAATAACACGAGAAATCTCAATAGTGAATTTGAAAAACAAGTAGAATTATTATAATTCCATTATTATAAAAAAATAAAAAATAATTAATTATTATAAAAAAATATATTACCCAGTAGAATTGTTACCCAATACTAGTGCAAAATTTCAATGCGCGTTATATGTAATATTATATTTAGAAATGCAAATTTTTTCATTTAGAGACAGCAGTGTCTATTTAATATTTTTTGAACTTTAAACCTTCGAGGAACTGATTAATTATAATATATTTTCATCTTTTACAAAGTTGCCTAGAGAAATTTATGATATCCATATATTAATTATCGATCTCAGCAATTAAAGGATTTGCAATACTTAATATGAAAACAATAATATGAAAATATGCAATTTAATTGTGTGAAAAAGAGAGAAAGGACGAGTTCAAGAAATTAATGATTAATTTTCATTATGTTCATATATATATATATACATTATTCAATATACTAAAATAGTATTTTGGTATTTTAACTACCCTTATTGCGATCTAATTATACACTCTAAGTACCATTTTTCAATCAAAGTCTGAGATTTAAAATAACCAAATTAACGCTATTCGGAGAAAAAGTTAAAAAAAAACAAATACAATGGAAAAGAAGAAGAAAACTTGTTTAATTATAAGTAACAAATATTAAGTTAAAATAACGAAAGAAATAACTTATTAATAAAAAATTCCTATGTATGGTAAGGTAAAAAAACATTCTTAAGAAAAGAAATTTATGAGTCAGATAATTGAACGTTTAATCGTTGTGCTCGTTAATTTACTAAAGAAAATAAAGATTATATCAGTGCATGCTTAAAGTTATAGATCGTTTTTTCAAACTTTACGAGATTTATACATTTTGCAAACAACAGACGAAAATTTTGGAACAGTTTTTAGTATTAGTCTTTAACTTTACGAAAAGAATTTTACAATGCAGATTTGTAAGATTTCATATGAACAAAAAGATCCACTCATATGGAAAATAGTAGACTTAAAGCATTTATATATAAATGATTCAATAGCACTTGAAAGGAAAAAATGTGGATACCTTTTAATTTCCGAAGAACTTTTAGATATTTTGTTGAATATAATAACTTTTGATAATGACATATAGCTTAAAGATGGTAGAACTACAAATGAATAGTAAATAATCAGAAAATTTCAGATAAAACCAATAGTGATGAAGAAGTAAGTTAAATTTGGAGAAAAAGTAGAAGTAAAAAAAGCTTTCACAATCAACAGAGTATATCAAAAATAAGAGAGAGTAAAAAATATGCAAGCTGAGAAAAGAATTATAAGGAATCATAGAAAGAAAGAAAAATTAGAAGCAAATAGAATTACGATAAAGATCATAAAGAATATTAGAAGAACAACATATGAAGCGTAATAAAGAACAAAAGGTTAAAATGGAAAGGAGTACGAGCGTGGTATAAAAGGAAAGCAACGAAGAACAGATTATAAAGAAATTCAATACGCAAAGAATAATCCAAAGGCTAGTTCGATTTATAAAATGAGAAATAAGAACAAAATTAAAAAATAACAGACAGAAAACTCAATTGGATACAGGATAGAACATCTACAAACTAAAAAACAAACAAGATTTAGAAACAAAGATAAAGTCTACGTATATTCTGAAGTCAGAATACGTATAAACTCGAAGTCAGTATTCGATGAGATACCTAGAGAAGAAAAGTAAAAATGATGAAAACAAAAGTTAAGAATTCATAAGAATAATTAAGAGGATGTCTAGAAAGAGTACGTGGGATATTAAAATAGGAGTTCTATAATATGTCATTAAGCGGGGAGAGTAATAAAGAATTTTCAGGCAGACTCCCGCTAAATTCCATATTATTTCATTTAGACCTTAATTACATCAAAAAGAAAATGAAACAAAGAGAGATAATGCTGGAGGAAAAGTTTGGATGATGGTACTTATATCTAGATAAGTAGTTTAATCGCTACAGATGTGGGAGGTAAAAATATGATGCTTAATCAACGAGAAAAATTCGCAAGAATAAAAAGACTGCAATATAAAAATTCGAGAATTTATAAAGTCAGGACAAGACACGTATACCAAAATATAGTAATGAAGATTTATATAGAGACAATAAAAAAATATGTAAACGGGAAGCATATAGAAAAATATGGTAGAAAGAAAAGTTAAATTTAAAGTAAAAATTTGCAAATGTCTAAATACCAATGTAAGAGTGCAAAAACAAGTACAAAATAGTTCAAAATTAAATTGTAATACTAAACTTAACAAAAACTCCAAACTGAACATCTCATTCTTTTCAAACGTAGGTAAGAAAATGAAATATATATTAGGGAAAATCAAATTTCTGTAAGCCATAAGACTTTAAATAGTGTCTAATATCTGTATGTCTAAAATATACATGTGAAAATATTTGATATATATATATATTATTATTTATTTATTTATTTATTTATTTATTTATTTATTTATTTATTTATTTATTTATTTATTTATTGTTATACATATATATATATATATATATATATATATATATCTTTTTAAATTAATAAATATTTTTTTATTGGTCTTACAGTCCAATTAATTCAATCTAAAAATAAAATAAAAATAAAAATAAAAATAAAAATAAATAAAAATAAAATAAAAATTAAGAATAAAAATTAAATTAAAAATTGAATTAAAATTATAATGACAGTCAGACTGTCCTTGTTTACATTCACCCCCGTAGACTAATCTGAAAATAAAATATTAGCTGCAAAAATTCTTTGTTAGTAAAGTGCAGTCTGACTGTCCCCAACACCCTTACCTAATTGAAGACTTGTCCAACGTTTAGTTAGTCTAAATAGTTCAGATAGTTAGTTAGTTAGTCTAAGTTATTAGTTAACTAATAGTTAGTCTAATAGTTCAGATTAGTCTACGGGGGTGAATGTAAACAAGGACAGTCTGACTGTCATTATAATTTTAATTCAATTTTTAATTTAATTTTTATTTTTAATTTTATTTTATTTTATTATTTTATTTTATTTTTATTTTTATTTTTATTTTTATTTTTATTTTATTTTTAGATTTAATTGATTGGACCAATAAAAGTATTTATTAATTTGTATACGGGCAGTCGACATAAGTAGAATTAAATTATATCTTTTTAATTGAAAAATTGTATGCAAAATTCGACCGGGTATTTATATTCAATATTTTATATTTTTTTTACATAACTTTATCCATACTAAGATCAGTTATTTCAGTTGAAGCTATTCTATTAATTTTTAGCTTGCATTATTTGTGTAAGATAAACAAACTCCTTACAGGTACATGGCATCTGAACAAAGATCCGCTAAATAAAATTGTACTTAACATAGTGGATAAATGTATTCAATAAGTTATGGGTAAGGTACAGTAATGGGTCCTTTTCATTCGCTATGTTACTTCGTTATTTTGCTGGAACGTACTTTGTGTGCTCAGCTCTACGTGCCTTCTTGGTCATTATCCTAGTTAACAGAGTTTTAACTTATAAGTAACAGTAGCTGTAGCGATATCACTGGAATAGCTATTTTCAGCGAATTGATATAGCTGTCTTTGGTGCGTCAACATAAATTATATGGTTCACTGGCACGAAAAGGATATATTAGACATAGTGTACAAAGTTCGATTTGCGATCGAATGAAGTAGAGCGACGTACCGAAGTCAAGTCACTTTTCTTTCATATACTATTTTATTAGCAACTTCAAGCAATAATTTCTCACCTAGTTATTCCATGGTTATTCCTTTAAGCTATAAACGAAAAATAGGAATATATATAATTGGCGTATATAGATATGATACATGTATATATAACGAGATCAAGGCTATTATTCAAATTTGTTCAAAATATGAAAGAATTTTTCATTCAGCGATATTGTGCAAATATATTATTAATAAAATTTTCTCTTCGCTAATTTTGTACTCGAACTAATATTTAAACCAGTTGTATCGATTAATATTTGACCATTATCAAATAATCATTGTTATAAATAAACAAAAAACGGCGAAAGCACATATATAACATAATGTGAAGGCATTACACTGTACAATTTTGTTGTCCATAGTTTTATTTTTATTTTGTATAATTTTCGAGATCTAAGTAAAAAAGATTGAAATTTGTCAAATTAATTATAACAAATTTTTTTTGGTTGAACTCTTTAATGTTATAAAAACCTATACATACAAATTAAAAATTAAGAATATCGATTGTTTAAACATTTTATACAAACGTTATATATTTAGAAAAAAAACAATGATGCCCGTGTTTATTATAAATAAAATAAATAAAGAAATTATTCTAACTCTGATAAAAATTTTGTATGCATTAAATGATAAAATTACTATGATATGCTTCGTGTAAATCATATAACTTCATATAATTTTGTTAATAATATATTTAATGTATTTATATATGTATTTTAATAATAAAAAAGAGTAAATAGTCGAAAATATTCAACCTCGTCATCAGCAATCAGCTGTGGTTAATTTACCATAACACACAGTACAACAGTAGATAATATATGTTTGCTGCAGGTAATATAGTTTTCTACACTATGGTTATCGCGCGCCTCTATTTTCAAATACACCTAACTTATCATCAGAAATATATATATTTATATATTTATCAGAAAGAATTAATATATCAATGACCGAATTTACTTAATTAATTTATTAATTTATTAACAAATAAATAAATTAATTGGCTTTCAAAATAATACTTTGGTGAACAAATTCTGGATAGAAGAAAATAAAAATTTGGATAAATCAATCTATTTTATTAAGTTAAAAATGTTTTTAATATCTCTTTTATTAATGGATCCAGTAAATATACTGCCGAATTATTTATAAAGCTTATTAAAAAAGCTTTAGTTCAGTGCCAAGACCTGTAGTTCCTTGTAAACATGAATTGTTTAATGTAATAAAGATTGTTTAAACAAGATAATTAATGGCATGAATAATAAAATAAATATTATAAATTAATTTAAAAATTTTCATTCCATTTATTTAATTTTTTAATCTTTTTTTATCAGATAAAAATATAGAACAATTTAAAAATCATCCTCTTAAAATAAATTAAAAACGGTTCTACTGAATAACAGTAAATCAGCAAGTTGAATTGGAAGAGATATGAAATAGAAAAAGGAGAGATACATACAATGTCATTAGAAAAAGTAAATATATTTAGAAGCCTATCATTTAAGAGTAAAGAAAAATACAAAAGGGAGATATTCAGAGGTTTAAAAAATTAAGTGCCTATAAAAATGTGATTTGAATTCAGTTGCACAGAATAACAGTATGAACCGAAAGGAAAAGATTAATTTTTCGAACTTTTAAAAGAAAAAATTCAGCAATGCAGGAAATTAACGCGAGTTATGCGAACAAGTCCTGATGATGTTATAATGTTGATTCACTTTATTATACAAAAATTACCAAATATTTGATTCTTTATAAGAAAGTGTATTTTGTACTTTGTACTTCGAGAAACAGTTTACCGCCTGTAGAAATGAAAGAACTAAATTTTATGAAGTAAGAATCAATTTACATACGAATTTAGACTCGTATTTTACAGTACAAGAGTTGAAAAATCCTGATAAAGTTGCGATATCGAGGTTGGTGTGATGTAAAAATTATAAATGAAATTATGTAAATATGGAATTTGATTAAAAGAATTGTTACGAATTAAATGAATAGTATCTTAAATTTCTAGCAGCAGGTGGTCGATTATTTTATACAAGTATTTATATAATCGAAAAATGATCTTATTTCTAATTATAGATAACATTGCAGTTTGATTAATGAATTTCCAGATATTTACGCCGATTTTCGGCAACTATGTTTTTATGTAAATAAATATGAGATTTTTCAATAAAATATAGTATTGTATTTCTCTAAAATCTACTGTTAGTTGTATAATTACTAATTGGTTATTGAATACTGAAATTGTGTATCATATCACACAGGAGAGCATTTGTAATTATCGAAATGGAGAATATTTTGCCAATATAACGAGGCGGAACAATATCGACTGTTCCGTAATATTAGTTTATTTCGTATTTTTGTAATTGTGAAGGTTTCAGGTTTATATTTTCGATAAAAGGAAATTTTTTTTGAGTAAAACATTAATTTTTATTTATTTTTTGTTATTCAATATATACAGACTCACAAAACTTTAGTATGTACTGAATGGAACTACAAGAGTAGTTTTACTTTTTGAAAGATTTTACTGTGCTGAATCCGAATTTGGCCTCAAAATAGCTTTATTATGTCAGATTTACAACATATTCTAACAAAAATGTATATAAGATATTTGTTACCGACCTTCTTTTGATAGATTTCAAGCTCTATAGAATTCTAAAATCATTGTTTTTCATCAAATTATAGTATTATAGCACTATAAAATATGAGTCGTTCGATTTTAAAATTCAGTGTAGTAATTTCAATTGATATTGACAATTGGTTCTAATTGACATATGATAATTTGAATTGGTACATCAGCTATGTCTATATGTCTATATATACACGAATGCTGATCAAAACAAACGGTCAACTCTACTGTCCAGTTGACTTTTTGAAATTTGTCCGACTCTGTACGTTTCACACGTTTATAGAGATTGTTAATTATAATTTGACTTTGGATCAGGGTACGGAAGGGTTATCGCCTTTCATATCTATTGTCGTTAAAATAATCTAATTTAAGAAAGAATCACACTGATAAATGTATTTTACCTTCGTTGGCTTCTGTTCAATAAGGCATAAATTAACTGAATTTTGATAAAGAAGAAGTAAATATAATTGACTATTTTTTAAAAAAAGTATAATAAAATTAAATTTTTCAATATAGAATCTAAATTTGAAGATTTCAGAATTCTGAATTTAAATCGATGCTTTAGCAAAGTTATATTTGTATTGCTTCTTCTTCAGTATATTTTCTTCATTACTACATTAAAGAAAAACCAGCAAATTTGTTGTGTAAAAGAGCAATAAATACACCTAAAAATGTGTCAGCTTTTTAAAGAAATCCAATTGTTTTAGAAAAGTAAAAAGGAGAATTTTTAGTGCATAAATTTATCGATATAAATTTAATGACAGACGATTTCTAGTAAATTATCCACAAAAATTTTGAAATTCTCTTGCGTTGGATTCCCTCTTCACGGACATTATCTTAAAATAGATGCTCCTATATCATGTATTAAGGAATTAAAATTTTTCTAATTTATGCAGTATTATAGAAGCTATATTTCCACATGTTCATAAACCGATATAATAACATTCCTGCAGACGCAGCTTTTCAATTCAAACGATTGTAATTTTATGTCAAGCCTTCTTGAAATATTATGCCATTAATATATTACGAGGCTAAATATTTAAATACGTACGAATGGATTGTCGATGAGTCTATTTTTAGGATGATCCATTATATGTAGCGTATTTCGAAAATTGTAAATAATTAGGTTATTTTATTACCAGAAAATAAGTATACTCGATAAACCTTACACTGAAAAATTATAGGTTCATGATGTCGAAAGCGTATCAGTTTTAATGTATTTCATAAAATTAATTTTTAATATGAAATGTTATCATTCACATACATATCTATGGCAAAGTCGAAAGAGGAAATGCCAGTTTATTATAAATTCGATTGTTTATTATTTATTCTTAACAAAATAGAACATTTAAATAATAAAGAAAATATGTGTGATATCTCGTGAACTTTTCGATTTTATAAGGTGATAGTATATACATAAGCAATTCCACACAATTTTCAGCTTTTTAGGAATTAATTTCATTTCAAGTATTTCCTTTAGCATTTCATATTATTTCATTAATTACTTTATTTTATCTGCTTATAAAATGGAATCGTAGTACATAAATGATGGCACCATATTTATTTTTTGATTAAGTTATATTCATTGCGCTTGATTTGAAATAGTATATCAATTTTTTACCAATTTACAACAAAAAAGCAACTTTTTTCTTATCGGAATGACCGAATAAAAAATAAGTTGCTTTAAAGAAATCTAAAATACATTTACTGATATTAGAAAACCTCGATAACATGAAATTCTGAATTTTCAAAGGTATACTCAATTTGCGAGTATTCGTATTATAGAATATTTTAAATAACCTTCGTATTTAACAAAATTTTAACATTAACTACTATAATTTTCATAATACTTGAACGAATGCCGTGTAATTTTTAAATATGCCACTGATCGTTAAACAACGATGTAAGTTTAAACTACGAGTTGTTTGTAGGATTTTTAGATTGAAAATTGTTGATTGAAGAATTTTTAGATTCAAGTTCTTCCTCTGTATATTGAAATTATGATAGAAAAGTACTGGAAAATACCAGTAAACTTTTCGTTTTTATGTAAAATATTATTAGCGAAACACTCCGAAGATTATTATAATTTGGTAGTGAGGTGTGTCTAAAGGAATAAAATCAAATATTTATATTAAGGAAAAATTTGTTAATTATATACCATATCAAATCATACTAATTTATACAGACAGAGCGTGTTTGAGTTTGTGTACGATAAACAAACAAGCTACTGAATCAATTGCTTTGAAATTCGAAATATATATTCTATATTAGCTTCGGAAGGGCTTAGGCTACGTTCTTTCTTTTAATTACCACCATAACATTACGTATGAAACTGTGTATATATATCATTCTGTATAAAAAAGCAACATTCGAAGATTCCTTTCAAAAAGCTGCTATTTCGCAAACCATTTTTATTACTTATATTTTAGTGTGCACTACTAAATATTCGTGATCATTAATTTAAAATACTAAAAGATATGAAATGTAGATATATCTACATCTTACATACGGCTTCCATAGGGAAATATTGTAGTTTCGTGTTCAGGTGGTAGAAACCAGATGTTTCGGGACGACCTCTCCAGGATGTGTAGTGTGTAATGCAGCCTAAGTGGTGTAATAAACTAAATGGCGTATTTTAATTTGGTGGAGATAATAAACAGAGTTCGGAATCAACTCCACATATCGTGCGCGTAGTAAATTAGTAATGCGTGCGTGCATGGTTAACGCTCTTAGCAGTTCGTTCCATCAGCAGCCAGTAGGTAGCGACTTGAATTATGCTGAATATCAACTGAAACTAAACAGCTTAAACTATTCATACGAGGTCAGCTCATTTAAAATTTCTTTCTCTCTCTCTCTCTCTCTCTCACTCTCTGTTTTAGGGTCTTCTCCATATAAGGTGGTTATATGGTACATCATACTAATACTAATTTATGAAGACCAATTTCTGTTTTTGGTTGTATACGTTAAACAAAAACCTACTACACTGATTGCTCCGAAATTAGAAATATATATTTTATATTATTTTCCGAATGATAGGCTATGTTTTTTCCAAATTGGACAACAAAAAAAAAAAAAAATAATAGCAAAATAGATGGAGTTACTTTACCAAGAATTCCGAAACTATGTTATATTTTTGTTACTGTATTAATAAGTGATATCCGAGCGTCCATTGGAAAAAGATACTATTTTGTAAAAAAAAAAAACATTTTTTGCTTCCATTTCAATGTACACCACTAACTAAATATTCGTGATATTTAATTTAAAATATGAAACTATACGAAATGTAGATATATCTACATTCTACATCTGATCAACTGGAAAATATTAAAGTTTCGTATTGAAGCGGTAGAATACTACGTCCAAGTGTTTTGGAACAATTGCTACGGGCAGTTTTGCATTCCGTCGATAAAATAAGTTTCTGGACAGAAACTCGTATTCAAGCCTTCACACGAGTAAGACGTGTTTATCAATACCAGGAGCCTCGCGGCTCTTAGGCGGTCATACGTAGTATTTCAAGCGAAATTTAGTATATTATAGTGTAATTAGTATACAGCAAACGTAATAAAATTATAAAAGTTAAAGTTATAGAGGAGTTCCTACTCCTCTGAAGTAGTTAAAAACTACTTCGTCACCATGGAAGCCTCTGGCAACAGGAGCATTCCAACCCACAGTTCCTCAGAAAATAATAGCAACTTAACACAAGAAAACGAAGCCGCGAAGCAATCAACGTACTCCACAGTTTTGCAAAAAGAATTCATACCATGGCAATTATTTTAGACAAAATTGAAGGATTAACAAATTTAGATTACTCTATAGCTATACCCAAATTATTGGCCCCTCGAGTTTATATTCAATTGCAAGAATCTCGCAAGGCAGAATTTGTATTTACTTGACTTCTGAAAACAAGGTAAATGAATTAATACATAAATATAAACAAGTCGAAATCAAAGGCCACATGCTACAAATAAGATCGCTAAATGCGAAAACTCAACGTGTTCTCTTATCTAATATACATTCAGTAATACCAAATAACTTAATTGAAAATATTTTTAAAAATTACGGTGTCACTCCACGATCGCAAATAACTCGTCTAAAAGCTGGCTTACAGGACCCTCAGTTAGCATACATATTAAGTCATAGAAGACAGGTATATATTGACTCCGCAGACGTACCAAAGTTATCTACATCCGTCCAAATTGAACGTGATGATATAAATTATTGGATGTATATATCGACAGAAAAAGTATCGTGCTACGTTTGTAAGGAAGAAGGACATTTGGCTAGGCATTGCCGAAATGTTTCCGGTTACAGCCAGGAACTAGTAGTAAATATCGATGAAACAAAAAACTCTTATAAAACACCTAATTATACTATAGAAACTGAAATTGTTTCTCCTCTCGACACTCCAATACAGACAGAAATTATTACGGAGGAAAATCAGGGATTGCAAATATCTAATAAGTTCAAATTATCCACACATAAGCGTCCGCCTCCTAGCTTGAATTCTAACGCTTCCGAAATTTCAATTGACGAGTCCGAAATCAAAACAACTACTACAGGCACAAAGCAGAATAATTCTATAGAAAAAGAAACAAAAGTTCAAGTATTCAAACATCCCAAAAAGAACAAAAAGTTTTGACAGGAGAAAATTCTGAGGAGATCATATTAGAACTTAATAATGCAAAAAATTAATGAAAAATACGGATGCAGAAATTCCAATTGAATCAGTTGCAAACTTTTTAATGGAAACGTGGTGTCAAAAAGATATCTCCGATCCTTTAAAAAAACTTTTAGAAAAATCTACGGATCCAATAGCTCTATTAAAACAAATACAAACACACATACAAAATCAAAGACTTAAACATAGAATCGCAAGACTTGTGAGAAAGTTAACTGTTTCAAATACCGATTTGAACTTCACAGACGAAACGACATCATCCGAAGAGTAGAAAGTTTATAAACACGCCTTTGTTTACATTTTCAACAATGTGTGCAGAATTACGTATCTTATACTGGAATGCGAGAAGTATCTTGAAGAGGAAAGAAGAAATAGAACGTAATTTATATAATTTTGATATATTAGTTTGTGTTGAAACTTGGTTAAATGAATCGATCGAAAATTTTAATTTTCCCGGTTTTATAACTTATAGAAAAGATAGAAAACACTCGATGGGTGGCGGAATTCTTATATTAATTAAAAAATATATAGCATTCAAAGAACTTACTAATTTAAAAACACCTGATATTACAGTAGAAATATGCGGTATTCGTCTAACGGACACATATCCTGCTGTAAATATTATTGCCTGTTATAGAAGCCCTAATAGAACTCTTCAACCTGTCGAGTGGGATACTATAATATCTAATGTTACTCCAAATCAGGACTATATTTTAATGGGAGATTTTAACGCACATAATGTTGCCTGGAATTGTCTTAAAAACGATCAAAATTGTAACAATTTACTTAATTCAATCGAAAAATATAACTCAATAGTACATAATATTGATTTTCATTCTCACATAGATAGACTGTCTAAATCTAATATCGATCTAATTATTTCTAATACGAATATTGCTGACAAAATCTTGACTAAATTGGCAGATGAAACTTGGGGCTCAGACCATTTCCCTATTTTTACATACATCAATCTTAATAAAGCATATTATAAAAAAAAAAGTTTTAGATTATATTAAAAAAAAACTAATTGGTTATCAGTTGCAAATAAATTAAGCATATATTACCCAAAGTTTTTCTCATTTCAATACAATTCTTCATCCGCGAGTGAAAAATATCGAACTTTTCTACACACAATAACAGAAGCTATTAATATTTGCACACCGAAAATTAAAAACATCAGCTTCCAAGTCTATCGCAATCCTGTATTGTGGTGGGATGAAGAATGTAATGATCTGAAAGCTCAAAGGAAATCTGCTCTTAAACAATGGGAAAGATCGTTAGACTTGAAAGACTGTATTCAATATAAGAAAATAAGTGCTTTATGTATAAAAACATTTAGAAAAAAAAAGAAAATGAAGTATAGAGAATTTACAGAAAAGATAAATTTTAAGACCGATTATCAGTACGTATGGAATACATTAAAAATATTAAATAATAAATGGGTAAAAACCAATTTAACGCACTCGAATGAAAATCTGCAAACAGAAAATCAATACAAAGCTCTCACTAAAATCTGTATACCTTGGGTTCCTACAAATCCCGATTGGCTGCCCGCGTGTAAGCCCAATGAATTTTTAGAATCTGAATTTACATTTAGGAATCTTAATACAGCATTAAATTCGCGAAAAACTAAATCCTCTCCGGGACCAGATAGGATAGACTATTGTGTACTTAAAAACTTGCCCATTTCATACAAACTCATTCTACTCGACATTCTAAATGAGATTTACAGAATTAGTGATTTTCCTTTAGACTGGAACAATACTTACATTCATTTTATTCGTAAATCAAATGGAATAAACTATCGTCCAATCTTATTAAAAATAAACTTGAATGGTGGGTCGAAACAAAAGAATTTCATTCAAAAACTCAAAGTGGATTCCGTCAGGGCCAGTCAGGTATTGATAATTTATCTAATCTGTTTTTAAAGACTTGTAGGGCACTTAAATATAACACACAAATGCATGCAGTTTTTCTCGATGTAAGTGCTGCTTTTGATAATGTTATCGGAGATATTCTAATTAAAAAATTAAGCCATATAGGCTGCCCTTTGAAACTAATAAAGTTTGTAAAATTCTTTACGTATCAAAGAAGTATACATACGAGTCTTGACAATAACATAAGATACACGTTTAAACGGGTCCCTCAGGGAGGGGTACTTAGTCCTCTCCTCTTCACGCTCTATGTTTCCGAAATTTCTGCAAACATCTCCCGTCGGGTAACTATCTCGCAATATGCAGATGATACTGCCCTTTACTCTATGAATCATCAATCGCTTCAAAAAGCACTACAGATAATAGAAAAAAATTTCAATACAATTGGTCTCGAGCTCGCACCTGAAAAAACAATATATGTAAATTTCAACCGTGGTGAAACTCGTCCCGGTGAAAATAACATTACATTACGCGATCTTACTATTAATTCCAGTGAAAAGGTTCGCTTTTTAGGCATTATCTTTGATTATAAATTAAGGTTTACTGAGCAGATTACTAAAATTATAGGTAGATGCCACAAATCTCTGAACATTATCAAATTTCTTTGTGGGACCTGGTGGGGGGCAGGTCCTCAATCATTACTAACTATCTATAAAAGCTTTATTCGATCTGCAATAGATTACAGCAGCTTCATATACCTACCTACACAGAAAAATATCATTAAAAAATTTGAAAAACTACAATACTCTGCCATTAGAATGGCTCTTGGTTATCGAAATTCTACTCCCACCAACATACTACTCGCGGAATCTAAGCTACCAACGATTCGAGAAAGATCACAGTACCTTTGTCATAATTATTTGATAAAAATTCTATCTAACGAAAGCCTACCCATTTACCAAACTGTATATCAATTTTTATCAGAATCACAAAAAAACGTAAACTCAATTCAAAACGGAAAAAGTTTATGGAATTGTGTATTTGTATTAGGAGTGTGAATAAGTCTTTCCCGTTTTTTGTAAGAGATGGCGCCACCAATACTGTGCGAGTATTCAATGGTTACATATGTCATAATCAAAGCTTATTCATATGTCAACAATTCCATACTAACACATTAGTTAAAATTTTTTCGCATCATAAATTTTTGATATCGTGAAAATGTCGAAATTTGAGCCGAGTCGACGTCATTTGCGGGAAGTTTCACTTTATTGGTTCAATTTGAAGAAATCTGCTGCCGAGACGCATCGATTGCTTCAGGAGGCTTATGGAGAAGGTTGTGTCGATGATTCAAGTGTTCACGGATGGTTTCGACGCTTCAAAAGCGGTGATTTCGACGTGGAAGACAAGGAGCGTTCCGGGCGGCCGCAAATCTTTGAAGATCGAGAACTGGCGACTTTGCTTGATGAAGATTCTTGTCAAACGCAAGAAGAACTTGCTGAAGCATTGGGAGTTGACCGAACAACCATTTCCAAGCGTTTGAAAGCCATGGGAATGATCCAAAAGCAAGGAAATTGGGTGCCGTACGAACTGAAGCTGAGAGACGTCGAACGGCGTTTTTTCACTTGCGAACAGCTGCTTCAGCGACATAAAAGAAAGGGTTTTCTGCATCGTATCGTGACTGGCGATGAAAAGTGGATACGTTACGATAATCCGAAGCGAAGAAAATCATGGGGACTACCCGGCCATGCATCATCATCGACGGCCAAGCCAAATATTCATGGCGCCAAGCTCATGCTCTGTATATGGTGGGACCAGCTAGGTGTGGTTTACTATGAGCTTCTGAAACCGAATGAAAGGATCACAGGCGAGGTCTATCGACGACAATTGATGCGTTTGAGCCGCGCACTGCGAGAAAAACGGCCACAATACTCCGACAGGCACGACAAAGTTATTTTGCAACATGACAATGCTCGCCCACATGTTGCACCTGCCGGTGAAAACATGCTTAGAAACGCTCAAATGGGAAGTCCTACCCCACCCGCCGTATAGTCCAGACGTTGCTCCGTCTGATTACCATCTCTTCAGATCGATGACGCATGGCCTGGCTTACCAGCACTTCCATTCCTACGAGGAAGCCAAAAAATGGGTGGATGACTGGATAGAGGCCAAACCGGTCGAATTTTTTCGCAACGGGATTCGTATGTTGCCAGAAAGATGGGAAAAAGTTGTAGCTAACCATGGCCAATACTTTCAATAATTCATTTGTAACCATTTTTTCACAATAAAGGCTCAAAATTTGAAAAAAAAAAACGGGAAAGACTTATTCACATACCTGATAGCATTCAAGATTTTTTACCTTTCCTATTAAAAAACCCAAAATACAATTTATTCCAACAAGAATATAACGTAATTACTGCCTCATTACCTTTTAATAAACAACTAGGTATAACTCTACAAAAATCTCCTGATCCTAACTCTGATTTTCATAAACTTACTCCTGAAAGAGCAATAAAAATTTTCACTGATGGTAGCAAAAGTAATAGCTCAGCATCTGTAGGTATAGCTTGTTATTGTCCATGTCCGGAAACCACTATTTTTCAATCACTTCATAAACAGGCTTCCATATTCACAGCTGAATGCTGCGCTATAAACAATGCCTTGGATATAGCCCTTGCAAACAAAGAATCACAAATATTAATATTTTCAGATTCTCTTAGGTGCCTCGAAGCTCTCCAAAGTACAAAAGTTAACATTAAAATAAATCCTTACATATTTCAAATTAAAGCAAAATACCTCGAATTCATTAATAATAAATCAAACACAGCAAGTATCTCCTTTGTTTGGATCCCCTCACACGTAGGAATTCAAGATAACGAAAAGGCAGATCTTCTGGCTAAATCAGTTAGTCTTAATAACGATATAATTCCTGATCATATTCCGTTTACAGATTTTCAAGAAACTTTTAAAAAAAATTCATTCAAAAACACAAACACGTTATTTCTTGAATCAGGGACCTCAAAAGGTAAAATATATTTTGGTAACTTTTATAAAGACTCGTCTAAACCCTGGTTTCATAATATACAAGCAAATCGTAAACTTATAACCTCCATTAATAGATATAGAGCTAATCATTACAGTCTCCGCGCATCTTTGTATCGCATTAATGTTGTTAGTGATCCTAATTGTGAATGTGGTTAAGAAAAACAAGATCTAGACCATATTATTTGGGCATGTCCTCTATATAGAAAAGAAAGAAAACATCTATTAGAAAAATTATACCGTCTAAAAATTGTATTCCCTATTAATGCAGCTATACTTTTTTCTAATCCAAATATTAATGCTTGTGAGAAAATAATCACCTTTTTAAATCAGTGTAATTTAAGTCTATAACTATCAAAACTCATTTGTACAACTCAAACTAAATTGTATCTACGAAAAGAAAATAAACAGTGAAACGAATTGTTAATCATTAAAATATTATGTATAATAGCAGTATTTGTATATGTCAAGCGAATAAATCTCAATAAAAGATTTCAAAGCTTTCAATAAAAAAAAAAAAAGTTTCTGGACAACTTCTACGAGAGGTTTCGTGTTCGGACGGTAGAATATATTATTCAGGTGCATCTAGAGGATTTCTACGGGGAGTTTCATATTTGGTCAATAGAATACGATGTTGAGGTGTCTCCAGACCACTTTTACGGGGAATTTCATGCTCGAAAATTAAAATACGATGTCCAGGTATGTCGGTGAAAGTTTTACGGAAAGTTTCGTGTTTTGTCGATAGGATACGGTGTTCAGGCGTCTCGGGAGTATTTCTAGGGTAAGTTTCGTATTTGAACGGTAGAATACGATATCCTTGTATCTCCCAAGTGATTTGTACAGGGATTTTGTGTTCGGAGAGTAGAATATGATGTCCAGGTATGTTGTTACATCGTATTCTACCTCCTGAACTCGAAACTAGAAGTCCTTCCGACAAAACTCGACATCGTATTCTATCGCTGAAACACGAAAGTACAATATTTCCCCGTAGAAGTCATCTGTAAGATATATATATATATATATATATATATATATATATATATATATATATCCTATATTTTCATATTTTAAAATAAATACCACAAATATTTAGTTAGTGGTGTTAACTGATATTGAAGCAAAAAAGCTGCTCTGCGAAATAGCAATCTTTTTAAATCGGTCACTGAGATAGTATCTACTTATACAGAAGCCGTGATAGGTAAAATTATCTATAAGAATATAGATTTATACATAGAGTGTTTTTTACATAGATGTGATAGAGTTGTTTAATAGATCAGTTCAATTATCTCCAGCAAAGCCGAAACGAGAGATGCTAGTATATATCAGCTACGGTAGAACTTCATCCTGCATTGGTATAACGTTCTAATTCATGACGACCGTTCGCTCTCGCGCCCCTCACCACTGTACGACTGTGCATAGAACTTTCTAATGACGCAGAATACATACTAAATATCTATAAGCATATATGCTCGATTTCGCGTGCTTATCGATAACGCGCGCAGCTTGTATTTATGAACACTATGTTCGCGTACGTGTGTCGCAGTTCAAAAAGTACAGCGGTAAAAACAGCTTTATTGCTCGTCGATAAACAGGGGTAAAAATTACGAACATCTGCTTCAATTAAGAATTTTAAATGAGGCAACACATTGAATATCTATAATAAATATATAGCGACGCAAAAAGAATCCTCAGACATACCGTAAATGAATAATATAACTTTTTAAAGGAGGGTCGGGGAGATTTAAAAAGAATCGAAACCCACATAAGTAGTCAAATTGATATTTATCGTTAGTCCAAAAACATTGAAAGAAAAAAACAAAGAAGAACAAAAAAAACAATACACGAGCATCAATAATCGCCGCCGTGTACGGCGATAATAGAAAATTCCACTTTTCTCTTCTCCCGCTCCTCTCGCACCACGCGCAACTGCGCATCAGGCAGAATCGGATCTCGCGTTGGCGGACGTGCGTGCTGGAAGAGGGGGAGGGGGCTTCACAACTGCGTCGCGCGTATATGCGAGGGGGAGGGAGCCATGTGTCAAAGGGGGAAAATGCGGAAGGGGACACAAGATCAACCGAAAATATGTATATATACAGGGGAAAGTGGGGCGAACGGTGCGAAAAAGCCTGCCGCTGGGAAGCCTCTGGAAAAACCGCCTGGGGGTGGGGGAGGGTTCGTCGCTCGTTTTGCCGGCGTAGAGAGGGGTGAGTCCTTGACGGAGTGCGGGGGGATGGAAAGCGGCGCGTCGCATTCGGCCAAATGCTGCTGTACTATACATGCGCGCGCGCGCGGAAACTGAGACGGAATAGGAGAGTCGACTTTAGCGGGGGAGAAGAGGGGGTGATGCCAAGCAGGCCTCGCACCGAAATTTACGCATTCTTCAATTTTCCGCTTTGAGAATGCCAGCTTTCTCCTTTGTAATGTTCCACTTAAAATTTCCATTTTCTACGAATTTTATATATATACTTTGAATATATATCATTCGCATATAACCGAGCCATACGTGTATTGAATTAAATATATTTTAGTATATGAAATCGTAAAGAAAACCGCTTTTACGACTAAATATTTTATTCAAAAAATTATTTAACTTGCGACACCATAAATAATAACGTTAAAGCCATGATCAATAAATGTTTACATATACAGTATATATGGAAGTAAGAGTATATTTTAGATCAGTACATTTCTAATGAATTATTTTCATGGAAGAAAAGTTTCAGTTGGAAACTCGCAGTATAGCTCACTGTCGTTAATATTTTTACTAGATAAGATTTGTTTAAATATACGCCAGTCGATTTCTGAAAAAATTCAAGAAAAATATAAAGTTATAAGAGATAAAATTAATATATACAGTTACAAAGGTGGAAAATGCGTCGTGAATGACAAACAGGATATTAGGAACTTGAGAGGATTGACGTAATTTTCCCATTTTCCAATAAAATATGTGTCAAAGATATATCGAGAGGATATTCGTATGATGATGAATGCGCAGAGCGGAAGACGCGCGATATATCACCGATGTTTATAGCTTGTGTCGCATAAATTCACGCGTATGCGTCTCCCTCGAACTAATGGCTATTACGCCGTTACATTCGTCCGGGGACAGATGGATCGGCAGCGAAATTAGTTGTAACGGCTTTAGTGAGGGAAGAAAAGTCAAGAAATGACGCGTATATGGCGCGCGTAAATAACGAACGGTTAGTTTTCAGCATACATTTTGGCATAACCTTCTTTTTTGCCAGCATGATTTCTCTGAATCTTTGCCGAAATAATTTTTATCAAAAATTACTTCTTTCAACAGAATGTGTAAAACAGAGCTTAACGCTTTATTTTTATTGAATTAAGTATATGTTTTTTCATCGGTAGGTTGCGTTAAGTATTACCAGATATCACTGCCCGCGTGAAAGTAAACCTTATGCCCATTGTGAAATTTTTGTTTATACTCCGTAATTGAGATATAAAAGTAATTAATGTCAGTAGTAGTTACACGAAATGTGTAAAACTCGATTTAACTGTTTACATTTAATGGATTAAGCTTACCAATTCTTAAATCAGGTGAAGTGTTATTTGAATGTGTTATGTATACAATTTTATCTCGTTGGAACAGAAACGGTGGTTTGGTTTTTCCGATGAATTTCAAGTTTATGCTTCTTACGCATATAAACAGTATTATTATAATGTGTAGATAGTGTAATTGGAACTTACCAAATAAGTTAACTTAATATAAATTATCAATGAATATGCATATATATTTCCTTGTAAATATTTTTTCAACCTTCGACTCGATGTAAATTTTAGTATCCACTACTAGGTGTCAACCTGCATTTTTACGCAAATATTACGTTGCAATAACAATGTACAACTGTTAATACAGAATATACCAGGTATTAACATTTTCAATTTACGTACCCATTGAAAAGTGAATTTTCTCATAGCGTCTCTTACATATCATTTTTAACGTAGGATACAATAAATATACTTTTATTTCTCCATTTAATGAATTTTTTTCACTTGCGATATTAAAAAATTGTATTCTTATCTTACCTGATTGAATTGGAACTTTTCAATTAAGCGAATATTGTGGACTTTAAGTAGTTATTTAATCGTAGAGAGAAGTCAGCTTTCTATGAAACAAGAGAGGAAGGTAGATTAGATAGAGCAAGAGTCTCTGGATAAAATTAAAACTATTCATTTTCAACTTATTCGATGAATTTTACGTTATCTACGATTGTCCAAAAGAAGAAGGATTGACGTAGTCACTTGGTGCTGTTTTTAAGTGGGGAAATGTCATTGACCGTAAAGAGGAAAATTTGGATGCTTTTTACGGTATTCTAGCCATTTGGAAGGGGAGCAGACTCGGGATGAAAAAATATCAGGGAGAGGGAGGTTTGGAAGTTTAAGAAACGTTGACGTCGGTCGGACCGAACTTGACACGGGGTACACACACGCCCCAGACACGCGCGCGCGCACGCACGCAGAGAGAGAGAGAGAGAGGAGAGAGAGAGAGAGAGAGAGAGAGGGGGGGGGAGAGAGAGAGCGAGAGAGATCTATATACAAACATATCTATCTAGAGGAGGTCCCTCAGCCTCGCGCGACGCCATCCCCCGAGTTCACCCCCGAGTGTGCCAGGGGGCCAAACACGCGGATAAATACGAGTGAGAGAGAGAGAGAGAGAGAGAGAGAGAGAGAGCGGGTGCGGGGGCAAAGGAAAAAGAGAGAAGAGGGCTCCGGGGGTTGGGGTTGGGGGAGTGAGGCAGCCTCGGGGGTATAGCACGGCCGATCGCGCGCATCGCCCTCTCCCCCGCACCGGCGGACGGGGGCTCGTCGCTCGCGCAGCGCCGGCGCGACGCGGCGCGTGGAGCAGCTGCTGCTGCCGCTGCGCCGGACGCCACCACCACCGCCGCCCGCGTCGCCCGCGCTCAGTGCGGCCCGAACGCTCGGCCGGCCTACTTCGTGTCGCCCACGCGAGCACGCACCCGGCACCCTCTCGCGCCCGTCCCTCCTCCCCCGCGTCCGGGCCGTCGCGAGCGAGGGAGCGAACGCGTCGGTGGTGTGCCGTCCTCGTCGTCGTCGTCGTCGTCGTCGTCGGCGGCGGTGCTGCAGTCCCCCCCAAGGGCAGCGGGCCGAGGAGCTCCGCGTATCGTCTCGCGCGCGCGCCAACCCAACGCCAGGAGCCGAGCGGGAGGAGCGAGAGAGAGAGAGAGAGAGAGTGAGTGAGAGAGAGAGAGAGAGAGAGAGAGAGAGAGAGGAGGCGAGAAAGAGAAGACGGCGAGGAGCGGGAGAGCCAAAGACGTAAGTCGTAGGTCCTAAGTCACGAGTTGCGCCAGGTCGCGCCCCCGGCCGAGCGACGGAGGTGGCGGCGGCGGGATCGATCACGCGAACCGCGTGCTCTGCTCCTCCGCGCGCGCGGCCGGGGGCGGCTCGCTCGCCAGGCGAGCGCACGTGAGCGGCGCACGGGTCCAGCCGACCTCGGCGGCCCACCCGAGATGTCCTTCTACCCTTGTGTTTGCCGCCCCCCCCCGCCGACTGGCTCGCTCCGGGGTGGTGGGGTTAAGTGCGAGGGGGCAGGGGTTGTTTTCCTATCGAGGGGGCGGAGAATGGGCGGGCGGCGGGGGGAGGGGGTGCAAGTTCGAGTCCCGTGCGGCTGCTCGAAATTGCGCCTCCCGAAAGCTTTCCACGCACTTCGCTCGTTATGCCCGCGGCGCGCTGTCCGCATCCAGATCTTTATTCTCGGATTTTGCAACGATTGCCTCGCGAACGGGCGGATATGCGGGTCGGTTCTTTTTTTATCCGTCTGTATTATTTGCGGCATTTGCATAAAATGCATGTCTGCGTAGCGAATCTCGAAGAATGTTCTAGATGTGCAAAGAAAAGTCGATTAAAACGCGGAAACAGAGCTTTGGTGGAATTTATAAATTAGATTTTTTAGTTTACCATTAAAATTAATGCTGCTTCAAACACTATAACATGTAGTAAAAATTAAATTATTGACAATTTTATGCAAAGTTTCAAGTCGGTTAGTCAATTCTTTTGGAAATGCGCACGTTTTTAAAAGTTTATGATCGAAAATTTTAAATAAATTTGAAAAACGTCATTTACACAAGAATTGTCGAACTTGAAATTTCGCGGCAATTCACAATAGACGTAAATAAACGGGCACTACTCACTAAAATTGTCAATAATTTCGTGTTTAAATATAATATTATTTCAATCAGAGTATTTTAGGCTCGATCGGCGAAAATTTACTTGATCACCCCCTTCACTTTACAGATTAATCTTTACGGACACAAGTTGATGAATAAAAATAGTTTATATTTATTATGTTATTGGTAACGGTAATGTGTGAACATATATTCAAAAGTATAATTAAAACTAATATTAATTAGGTTCACGGGTGTCTAAAGGTATCCGATACCTCCGGCGAAACCAGCTATAGCTTGACTGAATATGTGCAAAACCAGAGGTAGAGGCTCGTGCAACCACTTGTCGAAACCAAATTTAAATACTAAACTGTAAACTCCCAAACCAAGCTACTTATTTTTATTTTCTTTTGGCTATCTTTTTAGATCTTAAACGATTTAAATCGTATTTGAAATTAATAGGTGTAAACACAACGATTAACTGATATAGCAATAAGTTTTATCTATATGATTAAAAATTAGCCTGTTTTACGCATTAATTATTTATTAAATTAATTTCTTATACAATCTAACTTATCCTGCCGAAAATTTCCTCTGAAGTGAAGGAAATTTATTTTTTCTCTAAATACCATGCATTACGTTTGTTTTTGTTCAATTATGTTTATATTGATACAGAATAGGGGAGCCAGAAACAATCTCAGACAGTTAAGTTTATCAATTGAATATTTGCAAAATGATCAATTAGTTCATTTTAACCGTTATTGTTAATTCAACGATTAAAGAGTTGGTGAAAATTAGCAATCTTTTTTTTTTGAGTATTCAAATTATGATACTTTTTTAGAATATTTCTAATATCACATAATAAACTCTTTCGATAACTATCCTATCAATAATGAAATCATTATTTTATTATTTTTATTTTATTATTTTTATTAAATAATTTAGATTATTATTACTATCAATATATTCGGTAAAGTAATGGTAAATATCTAGATTCATATAAATTGTTTAAATTAGTATAGTGATCTTAACAATTTTATTGGTAAAATTATTTAACAATTTTTATAGTTAAATTTATGAAGTATACATTTTTAAAATAATCAAATGATTATTTATAGCCGTAATATGTTACCCAGCCAATAAAAAGTATCTTAAAAACTCTTTTTCCCGCGATAGTTGATTAAAACGTATTACACGTTTCTTACAATTAAAGTTTAAGAATTATTCTGCGCTTTTCAATTCATAAATAAATAAATCAGTTACTTAAAGAATAGTCGACTAAAATACGAACATGATTTACGTTTTTATAAAAACTTTCAGATATATTTATCTAGCCGAAATTTCATAAATTACATTTGAAATATTTTATTTATTTTATTTCATTATATTCCTGAAGAATCTAGTTCTTTGAACTAACTTGATTTCTGTGTAAGTTTCAATAATATTACTTCTAATTTACACGCATGCAGCTTATTTATTACGCCATGCGTAATAAAAGTATTTTTTTTTCAATGGAAGAATAGCGATTTGTTTATATAAACTTTTGTGCCTCAGGAATTATTTCAGAATTTTTTTTACTATTTATAACTTCGACCCACAACAAGCATGCCGAGCTGAGTATAATATTGACACTGTGAATGAAATATATATTTATAGGAATATCAAAATTAATCTAGAGGGTGAAATGAAATAAATTAATCTTTGACTTTTAATTGACCTGGAAAACGGTTGATTTTGGGGCAGTACCCATTAAATCCTCTTACATATTTATAATATACGGATAAATGATGTCTAAGATTCATCCATTTTAATTTATTCGATACATAAGCATATAATTATGGCATACAGCGAATAAACAATAATGTTAAGGTATTGATCGAGTGAATTTTACACCAGCTAATCTAAAAATTAATGAAAATACGTTTTCATACATTGAAAACTATTTCGTTTTTTGTACTCATTATTAGAATGTTTCATATTTGAGTTTTCTATAAAACATATACAATGATGCGCAGGTAAAGAGGAGGAAATTCCGAATAAAAGCTGTATCAAGAATGACGACCTTATTATATGGCAAAAAGTCCTGTTTAATATTAAGTTCTGACAGCTCGGATATGATATCAAGCAAAAAACTTCGTGTACAAAGTATTGGGAATGTCATTTTTTAATTAACGCAATCTTAATTGCGCTTCAATAATAATAATTATTTAATAATATCTTACTACGAAACAATAACGCGAGAAATCTGAGCACTTATGGATGTAATGGTTAATGTTGTCCACAGACTTCCACAGACTTCTGCCAAGACACGTTGCGTTGAATGAATTTTTTCACAGAGCTTAATTTCAATATTATCCAGAAGATATTTATATGCCACAGTTAGGCCAAGATCTACACAATTTATTATTTTCCGCCGACTTCTAGCTCCCCGATATTACCGCGAATCCTTATACGATTCACAGAAGCAACGTGCAATGGTATTTGCCGTGTACCATCTGCGCGAGATGGCCTGCGAGCTTTAGTACAAGGAAATTCTATAGGACAAAAATATATTCATTTTCTTAATGACCGTCAAATGGAATTTTTAACCACAGCGCAAGGTAATTCCGATTATTTTCAAAATGAGCTCCGTTCAGTTTTGGGGCATAACGCTCTTGTAATCTCACGATATTGGTATAATACTCTTTTACTTACACAAATACTGCCCTGCACTTCAATTGGACATACTAAAATAGAGATTCAGAAAAATATGGAAAACCGTTCATTTGACATCAAACTCGTGGAAAGACTATAACATTTGGAGCGAAAAAGTTCTAATGGATTATGTTCGTAAATACACATTCTTTCTCAGTTATGATCAAATAAAGCTCGACCAAATTTACGCGCATTAGAATAGACAAATAATCATCGATAAAACGTGCAATTCAGTCAAAATTCGACTGATGAAAAAAAGGAAAACTGTATGCATCAGGAAATATCTATAGATTTATCGGGACTGATTTGCTCGAATTGTTATTCTTTCTCCTAATCCAATGCGTAAAGGAAGACATTTATTCTAAAAGATCCTTTTGACACGAATTACATTCAATTTCATTATAGAAAAATATTTATTTGATGTATGAAAGTACCGATATCTCGGAAATGGAAGAGTGTTAAATTGTTCAATTTTGAACCAAACACGCGACCGATGATTATGGTAATCTCTCCTTATTAGATATAGACATAAATACATGGAAGAAAAGCAAGATATATGAAATATTATACATATTATATAGAATTACATAATATTATTATTGAACTTTGACTCAGAAATCATAGAGACATTTGTAATTTTAATTAACCAGCTAATGCATCTCTCGAATGTACCATTAAAGAGCAACAAATCGATTCAATTCTGACAAATCAGTTGCTTTGAGAAGGAGATCTCTGCTGGTTTTCAATGATTGTGATTAACTAAAGACTACGAACACAGCACGCATATAAGCAAAGACTTTTGTTTCATAGCAATGAAAGCGAAGTAAAATGTCCGCCTGCAAGATACAAAAAAGCTGGACGCAAAAGAACCTTTTATCTCGAGTTGGAGGGCTGTAGAATATCAGAGAGAAAGAAAAGTCTTTTCTTGAATTTGAAGATATTCGGTGAAACTGGTTGATCTTGTCGTCAGAATAATTGTACTCGAATTTCTTGTGTTCTTATCTCTTGAAATTTCTAAAGAATTTAACTCTAAATTAAATTTTACTCTTTGTTTAAAAGAGTTAATTGAAAAGTATGTAGATATCGTTAATATAGAAACGCATATGTACAAAATTTATAAGAATGTAATATTTTTTCAAATATTATTTTTAAATATTATTTTTCAAACTTTTCAAATTTGATTATCCCAGACACTGTACGATAGGGAAGTGTTGATATTATCGAAGAAACAAAAATCGACAGATTTGAATAAAAAATATATATAAGTATTTCAGTATTAGAAGTTAGAAGATAAAAAGATATAACATATTCAAGAAAAATGTCGTTACATCGAATAAATCGTTGTTACTCTACCATATCTTTTGTAAAAATTGTGGATAGAGGTTATTGCGAATAAGAGAAAAAACATACGTGTTCTCCAACAATTTCTATCGGCATGTTACGTATATCTATATATATATTTATTGTACCAAATCGATAACAATTAATGAGCCGAATAGGGATCCAGGCATCAGTCAATCAGCCAGTATGTGTGTGTGTGTGTGTGTGCGCGCGCGCGCACGTGTGCGTGTATGTGTATTACACGAGACCTTTTATATACACGTGTCGTTGAATACGAGAGCAATCGATCAAACTTCACATTTCCTCGTCCCACACTGCACGAAGTACCGGCGGTAATAGGCGCGTGTGGTCGACGTTCATTCTATATACATTCTATATACATGCATATATAGTATGCGTATGTATATGCATAACAATTCCTTTGTCACTTGGGATCACGTAGCAGTGAATCAGTCACGGCTGCACACGCGGGAAACTCTTATACAATAGTCCGCCGCCCGTCACGTCGTTCTTTTTTTTTAAATCTTAAAGAACCGCCCATCTCGCCCCTTTCACATCCCCTCTCGGTTGACGCGTTTGATCAATCGCAAGGCGTACCCGCTGTACATCTGCCCTCCGTCACGCGGAAAAGACCCTGGCTTTTTCATCACTTTCGTCTCGTTCCCGTCATTAGCAGTCATTGCGGTCATGGAACTCAGCCAGCGGCTCATTTTTTCCGAGGATCGATGCCTTTTTCCATTCCGTCACGAACGGGTAGGGGAGAGGGTGAAGACATTCTTTTTTCTCTCCTCATCAACAAGATCATAATTTTTCTCGACCGTGGAACAATTCCGAAGTTAAAATCAATGTCTTTTTAAGTTCATATATATAGCGGTTCTATAATTAATATTTAGTTTTGTTATGAATAGCAATGAAAGTCTAGTAAATAAGTATTAGATCAGATATTATAATTATTGTTTTAATATTTTTTTTATTTTAGTTTTATATTTCAATTTATTCCGGGTAAGAAGACATATTGTCTGCTTATCATTATATAATAAACCAATGAGAAATTGGTAAAAATATAGTATATTTTTTCTATGTATATATATATATATATATATATATATATATATATATATATATGTGTGTGTATATATGGATAATATAAGAAATATTTTGAAACTGTCGATGGCAACTATAATTTTAGTAGGTTAAAAAAGGATTTGTAATTTTTACCAACTCTTCATTGGTCAAGTGAAAATCGACTGTTGCAATAAACCAATTGATCATTTTACAAATTACAAATATTAGGTTGACAAAGTTAACTATCATATATTGGTAAACAAGTTCACTAATAAAATGATAAATATAATCATTATTATTTATAAATTTTGTTCGCAAATTACTGTTGCCGATGCAATAGTAATATAAATTATTTTTTTAACCAACTTTTGAAAAGATGACCAATTTAATGTATTATTTATTATTCCCGAACTTATTAATTTTATTGGTAATTTCTATCATTGGCAAATCTAATCTTTCTTTCCGTCTATTTTAATTGAAATAGTGGAATACTTTTGTCTTATCTTTAGATTTAAGATAGTAATTCTGTCAAAATGTCAATCGTTAAAAAAAAAATCATGTAGGGGTAAATTAAGATTTTGATCTACCATGTATTTAAACATATAAATCTCCGAGTACAAAATTTCAATTGACACGGTGGCTAACTTGGCGATGACAAAAGTCGAAGCCAGTTAATTTCGCGAATCAGAAACTTCATAACCGATCGTGGACGATGATCGATCCTGATTATCGAGGAAAGTAACAGTATTCCGGAATGGACATTGAATATAATTTTACCGAAAAGTCTGAACTTGAATATTTTTACTTAACTCAATGTAAATGCGAAGCATTTTGAATGCAACAAATATTATTCTATCGATGGAATCGATGTAACTCAAGTAATCTATGTATATGAAAAAAAAATTTTTTTAAAGCCAAGCGTGATTTAATCGATATTATTCCATTCAACTGTTCTATCGCATTTTGAACAGAATCGCAATAGGTACACTGGAATTTATTTAAATTAGTATTGGTTATTATACCTACAACCTTATAATAGAACTTAAAATCCTCACTATGACACGTCTTTCCTTTCGCTTCGTCTCTCGAGCAGATACTCATGCACCTTAAAAGCTTTTAAGGTAAATATACGTATAGCTTTTTACTAGTGCATTAACCTATAATTTAAATAAGTGTCTGTCTCTCTTCTCTCTAATTAAATGCAAGTAGTATTTGACTCACCGATTAGAGATGGTATCCATTTGTTTACTGTCGCGTAAACATTGGACTTATTACGTTTCGAGTTGAAGCTGCTCGTTCCTCAACATTTTACTAGACGATCATTCATATTTGAACAAACGTTTGATGAAATTTTCGATGAATGTGGGCGCTGAAGTTTCTGTTGATATGCCTGAAAAATATAAATATTCTAGTATTTTATTTTTTTCTCAGAAAAGTATAAATTGGAACAATTTTTAGACTGCGAGCGGATTTATTTTTTTAACCAATAAATAATTAATTATTGGCAAAACCATAAAAAATCTTTCTAATTTCCTTGAGGAACAAAATGTGTGAAATTTTTTAAGTTCTATTTCATATTTTCAAGAGATCATATCGCACATATCTAGTGACTCGGTGAAAATGGTGGTGATATTTTATTATTCTTAATAAAAGAAAACTTTTTATTATTACTTGACTGTAGTTGCAAGCTATGAAATGGTCTCTGTCACAGTGCGTTCAGTGTCTCAGTATTTGGCGTCTAAAGGCATCGCAACGTTACCACAGCCACCCTATTCACCGGACATGTCACCTTGCGACTTTTTCCTATTCCCCCATTTGAAAAAATTCGTCAAAGGTCGACTTTTTGACTCTGTTGAAGACATCCAAGAATCTGCGACGAGGGTACTTGAAGAAGTCACAGAAGAAGTGTTCCAGAATTGTTACGAAAACTGGAAAATTCGCTGAAATAAGTGTATAGATGCGGGAGGGGACTACTTTGAAGAGGATCGTAGCGATGTACCTTAATTTTTAAATATACTCGATTGTTTAATTTTGTCACATTACTTAATTGTCTGACCTCGTAGTGCAATTGCATATAGTTCCAAGTTATATGGCAGCTTATAGTACGATTGCATATCTGCAGGAGTGAGCGTGATTTCACAGTAGATTTCAACGACAGGTTGGAACTTTCATACAAACTTGAAATTGTTTGAACGCGTTAGAAACGAAACCTTCGAGCCGCTCGAAGCACATGAGTAGTTCCAGCTAAACCGACCATGCGAGATAATTTCATCCGTCCAAGCCAACCGAAAAGTTCGATTTATTCGCGTTATTTAAACTTCAAACATTTTTCAGCTTTTGTGTGTTACTAAGTATCTGTTCGTTGTACGCAGACTTAAAACAAATATGCATAACTCGAACTGTTCAAATGATTCCATCGATAGTAACGGCTCGAGCGATTAATTCCAGTTGTTTGAACATCAAAAAGCTTCTTGTTTTTCAAGTTCTTTTGCATAGTCGATCATAGTATAATTTTGTGAAAAAAGGCGTACTACAAGAAGATATAGTACCAGTAAATTTAATACTAAAATGTATATTTCTTTTAACATATTGCTAAACAAGTCCACGGCCTAATTAATAAAACAAAAGTATTTGCGCGAAATTCTATTTTATGTCTATTCCGTAGAAGGATTTTCCTTTGCTTTTCAAATTCTTGTAGACTTCAACTTCGAAAATCGATTCTTAATTCGAGCCAAGCCTCTTTTACCCTCGGCATTCTTTTGAAATCCGCAAACAACTAACAGTCAGTTGGACTCGGATCTGAAGAGGACGTTGGGGGTGGGGAAGCAATTGGAAGCTCAATTCCTTCGATCTAACCGTCATTTTCCATGGACTTGTCACATCGCATTATCCTCGTGAAACGGCACTTTTCTCTTTTATGCATTCCAGGTCGTTTTCTTTATTCCGTCGCTCGCAAGACGATTCCCCAGTGACAATTTAATCAATCACTTCTGCTTGGAGGATATTTTATCAAATAAAAAAGATAACGAACGCCTTATCTTTTTTTCTCGAAATAGACCTTCGCCCCCTTTACTTTTTCATTAAATACTGTATTAAGTGGGATTATTTATTTTCTTGGCAATACTTACGTTTATCAAATATTTAACCCTTTTCAACATTTTCAATACACGATTTCTTAAATTCGAGAAGAGTTCGCGATATCTTTTCATTCTTACAATTTTATTTGAACTTGTGAATCGATCATATAAATCGATATCGAACTTATGAATCGATTATTTATTTCATTATATTTTAGAAAATGCCATAAAGTTTATCTATAAAAAATGAATTTATATGCAATAATTCAGATAAATACACATCTCTTAGAATTTTTCAAGATAATCAGTGAACAAAATTACAGGTGTCTCGTGAAATACGATGGTCATAAGCTTATTATTCGATTTTTACAAACTCCCGCTCACTTACCTGTTGTTTTTCTTATTCTAGTGTATACTGGTGCATCTCTGCTTAATCGACCAATATATATCGTCGAAAAATCCAGTGTATTTTTTGTCTTAATTGGATTATTATTGTAGTCTAGGACGGGTATCGCTGCTTTTTTTAAGGCATGGATCAACCAAAGTGTTTTTTAATACTTTTTACTTATTATACGGTGAGAAAATTGTGGATAATTTATCATTATTAATTTAATTATTCAAATACTTTGAAAACAAGATTATTTCTTCGAATATATAATATATATACATAAGAAATTCTGTAAACGCTAATTTTTTTTCTTTCAAGAAATAAGTTTGTTCACACATGTAGTAATATAGCTTTACGTCTATATATTTTTGTCTTAGTTTATCAATGTTTAGATTTGAAAATATAAGAGCGTAGCGCGGGCGGCGCCGATAAGTTCAAGCGAGTAAGCGTAGCGCGACAGAGATCAGATCTCCGTTAGCCTTTGTGAATGATTGACTTCTTCTCGGCATCGAGTATCTTTCATGATTATTAACGTTACAAGTTATATTAAATTTACAGAATTTATTGTATAAAATTGTTCATTTGTGCGTTACGCGCTGCATGGTGGGGTCGTGTTACAAAAGGATCATTTGGCCATTGCGTCAGGTATATGCACTGCCTGATCGTTCTTCCCGGGACTTGTGGGCCAGGGTTCGTTGCAGTGCACCATCGGGAGCACGTTTTCTTATACACTTATCAACGGGACGTGCTGTCACGTAGTGTCAGAAGACCACACTAAGAGTGGTGCCTGGTACTGGCTGCCTCACCATTGCCTCACTGAGAACCTCAATCGGTACCGGTTAATCTATTATTGCTAAGAGAGCTCTCTGCGTTCGATATAGTTGAATAGTTTGAAATTCTTTTTTATAAGATTATTTTTACGTTATGTATTATATTACCTAATATTAAAGTATAACTAATATATTTTATGAGAATCACTTTATTTTAGTAGTTAGTATTTGTTTAGGCATCGGGCTTTTTCTCCACGTGTAACTGGAGTTTTTTACTGCCGTTTGCCATAGATTTATAATAAATTTAACTTTATTTTAGTAGAGAATATTGCTGTAAATTATTTAAACTTATCACGATTTCTCATTCAAATCCTTAGCTACTCACATATATATGTATATTATTTATGAAATTTTGCCTTATGGCAAGTGATTTATTAACAAAGTTTAATTTTGCAACATCAAAAACAATTATTGAAACAGCAAAATTCTGCCTCTTTTCTATGTCCAATATAAAAATTACAAGCCAAGATTTAGCGCGTCATTTGGTTATGCTTTCAAATCGCATTCTTTTCAAAACAATAGTATTAATTTAATTTGTTTCAAAAATCAAACTATTTTATTTATTCGAGATCAAACAATAATTTTGCGTAACTTCTAAGGAAGAAAAATTGGTCAAAATAACTTTAAAAAATTTTTAAATAAAAAATGTTAAATAGAAAAAAATTCTTAAACATTTGTTAATTTTGTAAATGCAGGCTTTTTGAGAAAAATGTAATAATTGTAGAACATCTAATATACGTTATAATGATGCATAGTCGTGTTTCCGCCATCTTTTATACAATTAAATTGTGAATAATAATTTATATACCATTCTCTCGATATTTCACCCTCAACATTCGCGTTCCGGAGGTCAAAATATATATAATAAATAACTGCCTGTATTGGCTTCGTGCCTTTTGAAACGGCGGCAGAATCCATTCGGCTCTTAAGGATTATCGATGGAGTAAATTCGAAAAGTACAGTTATCAAGTTATTGCTTTTGCTTGCATGGAAATTTTTCCGATAAGAAAATCCATGCTTTATCAACGCAAGGAATTTGGATTTTTCCATTTTCATTCAATAAACAATAATTTTTAGACCGAAACAACAGTAACTATTGACCAAATCATTCGTTATCGTGAATATTTAATATTTGATTTTTAAAGATTTGGACTTTTAAAAAAGTATATGATAGTTATATGCTCAGGTTTTAACGGATGAAAAGTAAAAAAAAAAAAAACATTAGAGAAATATGAACGAAAATAAAATAATAAGGCTTTTAGATACTGGAATTTTAGTATACATATGCAAAACATGGAGTTTACTGTCAAACGTCAGATGGACAGACGTGTAAGTATGGCGAGTTTCCGTATTATTATATAATCTTTTGAATTGCCTGTCTTTTAAATTAACAAAAAAAATTTTTCTCAAACATAATTGATAAAGTTATAAATATATAAGTCAACCGCATTTACGCCCATCTGGCTGACCTTTGTCAACATTCTCTATATCTTACATATATATACACGCATACTACATTTCGAGTATATAAAAGCCTTTATTTCTTACCTCCACCGTTATTCTTTTTATTTCTTTATTGCTGCCTCGTTATCACCGAGTGCCAGTACAAGGGCCGTAGCACGAAAAGACACGAGCCGGCATCAAGAAGAAACAACGAGGCAGAGCCAGCTCACTCCGTAATTCCTCGTGCTTTTGACATTTTCTGTCTGCTACATTAATCGAGGTTATAACGAGGAACACGGAACTGGCGGTGCCTCCCTGCTCCGTCTTGACGCCGGCTCGTGCTTCTTGCCAGAGCGCCAAAAGTTCTAAAGCGCTATTATAGATTTTTTTTTATATCAGCAACGCCATTTATACGTCAGAATCGAAATTGATGTAGCGGTGTCTCATTGTATTTTTTTTTATATATCCATTCAATTAATGCTGCTCGAGCGTTTAAATTTCGACATTTCAATATATTAAATGAAGTTTTTTCTTTTCCTTTGAACGAATTTTTATGCAATTTGTGGAAGAGGATATGCATTTATATCAATCTCATTTTTGGCTTTGTAATTATATTTTTGAAACGTACAAAGCTTCGCGCATGCATATTATATTTTTTATTTAGGAAGTGAAGAGACCAATTATAAATATCGCTATAATTGCATCTCTATAGACCAAATTGAACTTCTGGGTAGCTATATATGATGCAAATTAATTTCGAGTAAAATATGCTTTGTATATATTTCATAATTACATAATATGAATAATATATACTATATATATATTTATATACATAATATATATATATATATATATATATATATATATATATATTTATAAATAAAAATAATGCGTTATTTCGTAGTATTCGGGCATTGCAAAAACAATTATATTTGTTTAATTGCAAATATGCGTTTTTTTCTTTTTCTATTGATGTAGTCGAGATGTAGTTTATTTGCTTTACAATTCACGGTTCAACCTACTCGCTGTAAATCAATGCACTAAAAAAATATTTTACGTTTTTATAAATTGTAGAATATGCACTATCTATCTTGATTATTTTTATCGTTGGCTTGTAAGATATAAACACGAAATGTCTGTAAAACTTTTTAAAAAGACACGCATTTTTCTCTGTATAGTATACTATACAAAAATTTTAGCCTTTATTCTTCCATAGAAAACGCTGGAAACATTTGTTCTTTTTTAAATAATTCAGTCAATTTTCCAGCAGTATAATTCTAGTTTGATATATAAATCTTATACTACATAAATATAGTACTAATTTAACGTATTAGTAATGTATTATAGCTTTTCAAGACACTTATGACGAACGAAATTGAAGTTTTTTTAAAAATAATTATACCAAAATATAACAATAGGAATAATAAGCGAATGGCTTCCCGATAATTTCAACTTCAGCTACACATATTTTAACTAATTTATTTATGTATTTTTGTTACGTATTTATCTAGTTATTTTTTTAATTGTAAAACAAGACACAAACGAACGTCAGTTTCGTCATAAAAGCGTTATTAATACATAATGTCGCCGAAAATAACTCTTTTCCATCTACATCGTTAGATTGAATGGACTATATTCCAAGTTTAAAATTCGATGAAATATTCGTTATCGACGGCTCTCGCAACCTCAATGCCCCATTTTCTATATACCAAACTGATTGTTGTAGAAAAATGTACGTTGCTCAAAGGGGAGTTGAACGCGCGTTCGGCTGGGCATTAATTTCTCTCTTCTAGTTTATCTTTTCCACAATAGTAGGATTATGTAGATGTTAAAAATAGATATATACCGAATGCTAAATGTACAAGTATCAATTTTACATTGAGTGTACAAATAAGATGAATGCGCGTGTTTGAATTATGGGCTCTAGCTTTACATCGAAACATTCATTCATTCATTCGGAAATTGCGGCTTCAAAACAAACAATGAATTTTAATTAATACATATATATATATATATATATATATATATATATATATATATATATATAATTTGATTAAGGTAATTCTCTGTTATAAATTTTCGTCAATTATATTAATACTTATTGATTATATATGCGAACGAATTTTGTTATGAAATATCAAACTTCTTTTTTATAATATAAATTGCATCCTTATATTAAAGGACAGTTAGTATTATAAGCATGGTTAAAAACATACTTTAATACATTAACATTATATCTATCAATGTCCTATAATAACCGATCCTCATTTTGTTTCATTACTCTATTCGAAAGATCTTTATCTTTCATGGTTTTAGATTGTGTAATTTGATTTTGGAATAGTAATTAAACTGTATAACAAATACCTGTGGGAGCATGTAGGAAATCAATCAATTGTTTTATTGTAATATTTAAAAATCAGCCCTTTAAAATAGAATTGATACTAAAAATATTGAAATTTTATTTTCCGGTTATTTTTTTCCATGGTCGAAATTTCCTTTTTATCTTATTAATAATTATACTCGTTTATAGCCATATATGAATTGGGTGAATGCGCTTAAGGGTTGTATCGAACAAAAAATTACTCTGTTTTAAATAATATTTCATTTAAGAATCAAATTATTGTAAATCTTGTACATGTTTGTATGATTTCAAACAAATGCCATATTCATTAAAAGATGTGGAAATGCGAATGTATTTAAAATTCGATTAACAATTTTCGATTATAAAATATAAAAAATATTCTCATTGTCCTACCGTTGAACGAATTTTCTTGAAGCTTTGGAACAATATAGAATAGACAAAAATCAAAGGGTATGATTCGTTAAAATTTGCAATTCTTTAATATTTACGTATAATATATATTGCAAGAAACAGAACATTTTCTACTCAATCGGTATAGAAGAACTGTCGCAAGCCCATTTCTTTAGAATTTAGAATAAATTTTACTTTAACCCACCAAGAGAAACGGAGCAATCGGCTTTCCAATGTTTACGGCATTAGTTTATCCCGGCTGCGCAGGACCCAAGAGGGCCTGTTTACAATTTTGTCTCCTGCGATCTTGCACTTCCGAGTCTGCAGCTAACAGTTTATAATTATATATACTCTACTATAGATATACGTAAAAAGATGCTTTCGATTCGCAATTTAATGAAGGATATTTTATAAGAAATCCCTATGAATATATTATCGTATAAAGATTCTGACGCAGCATTTTCTTAAGCCTCTTTCATCGGTAAAACTTCCTGCGTAGAAGAAAAGTTCAACGGGGGCATCGGAATCGGTTCGAGTTAACTCGAAGTCAGCCAGAAACGGGGCGTTGAAAAGCGGGTGGAGGGACGAAAAGCACTTCCCCTCGTCTGCCTCGCGCCCCTCGCGCCAACCCCAAAAGCGCTCCCAATAGCCTCGATAATCGCTGCACCCCCGCTCGTTCGCTATCTGTATATGTATATTATATACGCGATGCAGTCGGCGCGTCGTTCCGCGCGCGTTCCCGCGGCCCTTCGCGCCCCGTAAGTATACGAGCCCGTCGTGATTTATTGCCCGCGAGTATATAGCGGCGTCGGCGGCGCGGCGCGCGGAGCTCGCTGCAGCGGGATCGTAAAATATGACGCTGCGACTGCGCGATAAGGAGGAAAGCCGAGCGTGCGAGTGTGCGCGTGTGGCAATTTTCCGCTCTTTTCTTGCCCTTCTCGCGGCCTGCAGGGAGCGCGGCAGCGCGCATTTTGGATAAGAGGCGCGCTCGGCGAAACGAAATTGAGTTCCGTACACGTATCTTTCTATGCCGTATGGCGGTCTGTACGACGGGCGAATATAATGAATTTATTCAAATATTATTAAAGTGTATTAATGTATGCTTGCTTGGCAATGTAGCAAGCAGAAAGAAAAGTCAATTGATCGATGCGAGCTCATTTATTGTCGCTTTTATTTTTATTGTGTCAGCGTTTCGACTTTAGTACAAAGTCATTTCGAATCTAAACTGTGCTTATAGACTTTTGTAAGTCGGCTTATTAAAAGATTTTTTATAAGATTGAATTTATCAGTTTTTGTTTTTTAGCGTTGTTCTACAATTTTTCTAAATAAAAAGTGTACTTTCCACGTATCTCAGAAAGTTACGAGCAAGATTTATAATTTATGTATGTCCAATAAGAAATTTTTGCTCTCAAAAATACATCATGCGTATAAGTATCAATTTTTATATCTTAGCTTTAATAACGACTGCCTACGGAAATCGAACCGTTGGCGTAATAAAAATAGAAGTGAAAATAAATTAGCTTGCATCGATCAATTTGCCCTTCTTCGTAATTCAAACATTATTACAAAGTATATATATCACCCCAAGTATCTAGGAATCGGTATTGGCAAAAGAAAACACCACCGAGGAAAGGAGGGCGCTAGTATGATACAAACAGTGTGGCTACAATCTTGAATAAAACGTTATTAATCATATAGGAAAATCTTAATTATTTTGAAATTATGCGAGTGAAATAAAAGAAAATATTGTCGGTATCACTCGAGGAATAGAAGAAATGTCAGAACCGGAAAACATCGCAAAAAACTCAAAGCCAGGAGATTATTAATTCTGGTCTGTTAATTATGCATGGAATATCCATGAAAACCGGTGAAAACAAGAAATTTGCATGCCTCCTGTTGGCAAACAAGTGAAATTCGGAGATTGCGGCTGTTGTTATTTAGTTCGTTTAATAATCGCTGATGTCGCATATTATTGCATAGTTTGAAGATGTCTATATGTATAATATTCATAATTGAATCAGCGAGTTGGGAAGTTCGCGGTGGTTATACCGCAGCGGAAGACTCTGTAATTCAGAGAGTGAAAATTTGACTTCTTATAGAAGAGCGATTATGCAAAATGAATTAAGTCAGTCCCTACACAGCGATTTAGCCTTCACCGCAGTCTTTCTGGGATGCAAAAAAAATCTCACGATATCGCAATGGGTGCTTTGAATCCGGTATTGACGTAGTGTCCTTTTGCTACCAGAGAATAACACACTTCTTTTAGTGCGCACCTATTTGAATTTGATTATATAATATACGATAATTAAATCTAATCTCAATCGTACCAGCTCCCGAGTCGATTTTCCACGAGGGAGATCGATTTAGTTGGTGATATTTTTCGTTTTCCTATATCGGGCAAATCTGACCACTACCTTCAAAATTTGTAGGGATATTTTTGCTACATTAATCAGAAGGTATTGAAGTATTATTAGTTTTTTTTATTTCCGATATAACTGTGCATCCGAATGAAGCTAAAATGAGAAAACTATTTGTACTATATTTCTATGCATAAGAAATCCCTGTAATTACCATACAAGATATAAATTTTACTATCCACTCTTTATGAAGTGACCCATTCATTCTCCTAAGTGGATAGTTCAGACCGCCAATTAGAAAAAAAAAATCCGTTCATTAGGAAATGTCACAATTTCGACATTATAAAAAAAATGAAAATTTACGCTCTAGAAGTGGTTTGGTATATCTTCTATGTTTTACAAAGAAGATCACTAACAAATCAGTTGTTTTCACCCTCTTCTCTCGATGAAAAAACGTTGCTTTGATAGCTTTCCAAAAATACTGTTAATCTTATTCATTTGATTTTATTTTATTATTAGATGTGAATCTAGTATTATTAAGGTTTAAAGATAATTTGTATAATAATAATATGACATATGTATTCGAAATTTTTGAATACAGCGTACATGGTGAAAATATAAATTAAATTAGCGAGTCGAACAAATCGTAAAATAATTCAAATCGATTAATTATGTTTTAATTGTTACTGGACAATATGAAGATGAAAGTAAATTAATAAATGTTTATACTCGTTTTACAGCCTTTATACAATAATATAATTATAATTATATAATTACAGTTCCTGTTAATAATATAGTCCTTGTTTATAATCATTCGCGAAGAATCTAAAATTTAAAAACTATTAATAAAAAAACTATAATAAAAAATAAAAATAATAAATCGGATATTCTAAGTACAGAATAATCTGACTTCCTCCACTACTAAAATGTAACGAATTTTTGTATCTGCTTCGTCCAAGATTTTGAATCACTTCAGTTCATCTTCAGGGACCAAACTTATAATTATAATTATATTATGTTGTAATGTTTGTAAGATCCATAAAAATATTTGTTAATATGATTTACAGCAGTCGACAGGAGTGGAATTTTAATTAATATCAAGATAATTAATTCCGACATTTGACAAACAATAGACTTTACAAAGTTAGTTTGTGTTTTCTTGGTTAGAGTCCTTCTTTCCAAACTTCCAAAAATTTAAATTCGATACGATTGATAATAATTCATGAAAACTACATGCCTTCATCATACATCGTTTATGAAGTTTCCCAAACCAATAAGAAATTTCTCTACATGTTTAAGTTTCGAATAATCGAATTTAGATTATGTACATACCGATTCAACCATTATATCCTGTAGTTGCGGATCGTAGATGAGAAATACTTGTTTCATTACGATGTCAACATCAAAGATATTGAGACAGCTATACTGTGCATTTATTGGTCAAAATTTCATTAACTTCGTTTTAGAGAGTAGAAATAAAAAAAATTGTTCAGTGATCTCTATTTTGTGAATTCACCATTGCAAACTTAAATAAAGTTTGTAAATCATCCAATAAATATAATATATTAGGTCTTATCTTTTTGAGCAGTGTATTGTTGATTTCTATTGGCAATCAGTAACTGTTGAGTATCGTCTTTAAATTAGTACGTAACACAGATTAAGTTATCCTAGAGTTTTATAGAAAATGTTTGCAAAAGTTTTAAATTAGATCAGCTTTTTTAACAGCTAAAGAAATCTAAATTAAATTTTACGAATCAGACACTGAAAAATCGCTTAGTCAGCTTACAATGCCACTAAATCAATTAGTACTGTCATATAGTAATTATGTACCGATTGCCAATAGTTCATTATGCGCTTTTTAAATTAACGATTTTCCATTGACCAATAGTATGCATATTGGATAGTTTAGTTTTAGAGAGTATGTACACACACACACACACACACACACAATGCTCGAACTTGTTTCATCGCAACCTTTGCCTACACCGATCAACCAATCGAGCGCTCGCTGAATTTTCGTCCGTCGACCTTCTCCCCCTTCCTCATCCTCCGCTGCAGATATTCGCGGGCGCCCACTGGAGTTGTCCGCCTACCCTCGTCGAGCTGGCAATTTTGAGAACTTCTCCAGCCACCCCTTGCCCACTTTCCCCGACCACGGGGCAAAAGGCGCTTTTACGATTTCATTCAATTTGTGAAACTCATCAAAAGCGCGGCTCACTCACTCTCTCGCCCTCTCTTTTTCATTCTCTCTCTCTCTCTCTCTCTCTCTCTCTCTCTCTCTCTTTCTCTCTCTCTCTTTCTCGACTCTCGAGTGTGCTGATGCGCGAGCTTACTGCAGAACTCCACTCCTGTTCCCTTTTCCTGACGAAGGCTGAAGCGTTGCCGCTGCCGACGTCGGCCCAATGGATTTCGAAAAATTCTCAACGTGTGTGTGTGTGTGTCTGTGTGCATACGTATGTATATATACCTATATACAAGGAGTCTTGTTTTCGACTGAACTAGTTTCAAAAATAGAAATCATAATTCACAGCCCTGCCTCTATGGCGCGCGTTTTACGTGCACTAGATTTATTCACATTTATACACATTTTATTTACATTTATAAACATGCTTCTTTATTGGAAGTTCAAACGATTCTTTTCGAAATGGATAATTGCGAATTTCGATCCACTTTATATATTATTTACTAAATTTAACGAATACGACAAGTGTGAAAGTTAATAAATATACCGCCATCGTAGTCATTTCGTTCTCTGCAGTTATTTAACCGAATTCATTATTATTTATATAATTATGGAATATTTGCAGAATCTATTTTAAATCTAATTTAATAAATACATAATAATGGTCGAATAAAATGTACGACAGACAAGAATTACTTGTTTTTTGTTGTTGTAAAAATAGTATAATAGATCGTACAGCAGAAAAATTTTGTTCAAAATATGTTTATTTGGTCACTTACGAAATTTGCGCATAGCAAGTTTCTATTGCATCATTCTCAAAGCAAGTCATTACTTTACGCACTGCGGGGTTAGAAATACGAGAATTGCCTCGGATACGCTGACTTGTTTAAACAGGTATGGAAAATGATATATATATATATATATATATATATATATATATATATATGATCTTTTGTGCTATCAGTTAATATAAGATGTACACGCTCGATAACATCGGGTAATCATTCACACCTATAATTATTCGATTTCTTCACCAAATAATTCATTTTAAGTGCTTTAACAATATTCTACCTATTTTTATGTTTATATCTTTGTATTATGTGAAACCGAGGACCAATTTTCCAAAAACCAGCATTTTTACGTAATTGGTATGAATATTTTTAAAATATTATTATTGATATATTATAGTGGATTTTTCATTCCATTATACTTCATGCAAAAAGAATTCTTCAACGTCTTTCAATATTTTTCGTGACACGTATTAAAATTTTTATCCATATCGTTTATTCAAACACTTTGGCTTCGATATATTCGTATGGTTCGGTATACACTCGTATATACTAATAAAAAGCACAAACTTACCGTCCCTATATAAAATTTTATGGTACCGCGTCAGACTCTGACTTTTTCGGCTACGTAAATTGTTACAGCACCAGTGCCGCCCTCTCGAGTATTCGATAGAGGATCCGAAAAGTTTATCGCGGTAGCACGAGAATTTTTATTGTATTATGACGATTGTAATAAAGAAAGGGCGCTCGACAATCGATGGAAGAGCCCTGCATAGGACGCCACGTGTTTGCGACTCGTACAATCGTAATTTTTCACAAAAATTGAATTGTACGTTAAAAAAACAAAGAAAAAAATTCTCTCAGACTAGTGAACTTCGTCTCCACGTAAAAAATACTAAAAACAAATTATAAATTTGGGTTAAACGAAACGTGAAAATGATCTTTATTTGCGTTCCGAATCGTTGATTATCCAACGGAGGAGTTGACAAGTAACGAAAGAAAGAGAGAAAAAAATACAGTAATCGAATGATAATCAGTGCTCTACTCTCGACCTTTTTGCGATCGTATGTACTAACGAACTCGATTAAACGAGCGGCCGGAGGGGGGACGAAAGCGCTGCTCTTCGCAGAGAAGCAAGCAAAACGAATTGCGAGCTTTTCGCGTTTTTTCTTGCTCCCTTTCGCTTTTGTTCTCCTCCTCTTTAATAAGAGTTGGGCATTGAAGATAATTTACCGTTATATCGAAGGAAACGCGGGGGTCATATTCTTTTCTATACGATATATTTCTATAAAGCGAAAATGAATTTCCATCGAAATATTTTTAAATTTAGGGAAACTTTTTGAAACATTCGCCAAGCATCGTTAAACACGTCGAATTGGGATACTTAGTGAAGTCTGGAAATGTTTATCAGAGTTTCGCAAAGATTGGCAGAGTCTGACAAAGTTTGGCAAAGTCCGCCGAAATCCCGGCAAAGTTTAGCTATACGTGATTTTTTTTTTGTCGACTACATGGCATAAATGATATATACCGTAAAGACGTAAAGATTACACCAAAGTACGTTTGGTGCTCAATTAATATTTTTTTTCCATATACATATACTTTATTCCGCTCATGGTATTATGAGAATTACTTACAAATATTAGCACTGCTCGCAATTCTTAAATGCTTTTATATAGATATACAGATAGTACAAATATAGTAATTAATTTTTTATATATGGGGCTCGTGCGTTGACGGACGTCCGCCTAAATATGCGGCGAGGCGATGATCGAAGTGAGGGCTTCATATATATACAGGAGGAAAACAGAGACACCTTATCGACGATACGGCGCTGGCTGGCGCCGTAGCTCCCAGCGCGCGTTGGGAGTATATCTATATAGTATAAACGTCATTCGCCTGTTGGCCACGTGCCGAACGTGATCCGCGGCTTTGGGGGCGCTCGATTGCTTATACGCCCTGCCGCCCCCCTCGCCCCAGCCCCACTGTTTCGAAATAATATTTTACCTCCGACGGCTTACCCTTATAATTCGGCTCTCCTCGCCACGGATCAAGGGAAAAACAAAGGTCCTCCCCGACGTTTATACGCACACGCGCGGAAGCGCGTGCACACGCATTAATTACCTTTTCGACGCATCACACGCGCGCTTATATATAATATTAATTGTCCGAGTACTCACTTCGGCGCCCTTATTTCCGGCGCTCAATTATCGAATTGTTCCTTCACCCCCTCGACCCGCCCCTCCATCCGATGTGGTATCGTTACTGCTGCTGCTGCTGCTGCTGCTGCGCGCTGCCCACCCCCGGCCAGCGCTATTGCGGATTCCTGACGTCGCGTCGTCGTCGCCGTATAGTCGCAAAATTTATGCGCGGTTCGTGCTAACGTCGCGCTCGCACGCGGGAAAACTTTTCCTTCCAGGAATTCACGCTCGCGGTTATGACTCTTTCGCTCGCTCGCGGCGCATAATTAATTTTCCGGCTCTCGGCAGTACAGTTTCCAGAATTTCAATACGTATACATACATATACGTATTAGATTTTCAATTTTGTGTACTGATGCGCGTTTTATGAAACGCTATTGTACTATTTTACGTAAATTTTTATCGTCGTGTTCGTGCAAGGGCAGAATCTCATTCTTTGAGGCAGTCGCGTAAGAACGCAATATAGTACAAAGGAAGAGCAGAACAAAAATAGGAAGAAATCGAGTATTTTCATAATAGAAAACGAATCTTGTTTCTAAAGGCTCCTCGAAATTTTGAGAGATTGCTAATAAGCGTAAAATTCGCATTTTAAGCAATTTTTCGTATAAATTCTGTTCATTTTCAATCGATAAGTCTAGGAGCTACTAGCAAAGTTTAACAACATTCATCAAACACTGATATGTTAGTGATTTTTTGAAAATTTCAGTAAATTTTATATCACCTTTTGGCAGGATCTGCTAAATCGTAGTTAAATCCAGAGAAACTGCTGCAAAAGTCTAGCATCCTGCAGAATTAGCTAATTATTGCTAAAGGTCGACTGGAAGAGCGAATTTAACTGATTCAGTGTAGTCTGGCAGTTTTCGACAAAATTTAACAAGAATTATTTCCATAAAGTTCTCTTTTATAAAACATAGTTTGTCTTACAAGACTCTGATTGAAATAAAAAACATTCGTGAAAATAATTGTTGGGTCTCGTAACTAAATATTATTATGAGTCTTCTCACGAAAGAATGATATAGGTCTTTTAAAGACTTTTTTTTTGATGTTGCATTACATAAAAAACTATACATATAATAAATCATTCACATATTTTAAGTGATAGTCAGTTTTTTGGTTCGACGCGATCTTTTGAATTATTGTTCTTTCCATATTTATCTAATTAGTTTTGATACAATGAATATTATATTAGACTATAGTACAAGAGGAAGCTTCAGTAAAATTTTCGTTTGATAATCATCAGTACAATTACAAAGATTACTTTTCCTTTTTTTCAAATAGTTTGACAGTTAAATAAATACTGAATCTCTATTCTACCAATAAAAAAATTTTTTTTGTTTAAGTTACTTAATAGTAGCTATTTTTCATAAAAAATATTATAAATATTCTAAATATTATACAATTCTTGAAATGATGTAATTCGATACCTTCAATATACTAATCTAACAAGAAATTAATATTTATTTATTAAAAAAATAAAAGAATAATTTGCAATAATATTGCTTAATGAAAGTAATTCGATTAAATATTCATCATTGATTCGAAGTAAATTGAATATTAGCTTCTCGAATGCGAGCCACGATAACTTAATTAATTTGTAATATTCTAGAAATCAATAACTTCGTATTAATATATTAAAAGCATACTCTAGACTTGATGAATATTAATGAATAATACGAAATGATACAGAGTTCCTCTATGCTACGTAAATGTCAATTTTTATTTTAACATTCGCAATGATTTTTTAATAATTAATTTTTTGTTCATAAAAATTCGTATTTTCAATTAAATTAAATTATATTCTACTATGGAATCATGCATTAATAGTATAAAAAATGCCGAATCAATTCAAATTATCCAGAAAATTGACTAAACAAAGACTTTTTTACTCAATCATTTTGATCTTGATTTTCGTTACAGTTGCAGTTTTAAGAAATAGTATATATTTTTTTTAAAAAGAGAGCAGCTTGCAAATCAATTGCATGCGTACAATAAATTAAGAATATTGTATAAAATAAAGTATTAAAATCTCAAATAAACAAGTTATGATTATATATTGTTTCGCACAAATTTTCACCGAGTTGGCGAATTCATTTTGAGTCAAGCTGATGCATGATCAGGTTTTGGTGCAAAGTTGTTCTAAATGGAAGGTAAAACAAAATTATGTAGTCGTATTGCATATAATTTAATTTTCAATTAACTTTATTCTTAAAATGATTATAGGAAATTTGAACTTTTTGATGAAAAAAGCAGCGTAAAAAACTCTTTAATGCAAAAGTATAATAATACATATGTCTGGTTCTTTGTGCTTGGAAAAGTAAAAGCCAGCGGTAATGAATCGGAAAATGAACCAGGCTCGATACGCATCGAGCAATGTTTGCACGACGCAAAAAATAGCGTTTTCGCTATTATACGTGTACATGCCTAACGGAGGTAGAGAGCAGGGAAGGAGAAAGACAGAAAAATCATGTATAAATGTAAATTTATTTTTTATTTTTATACGCTAAACAAAAAAAGAGGCATTCGCTCTATTTAATAAAAGTGCGCGTTAATAGTAGTTGTTTTTTCTGATAAGTGAAACAAATTGAATTAATTCAGAACAGCATAAGTGAAAATATAGTTATACGAATTGAAAGGTAAAATTAAATTTAAAGAAATACGCTTTACGCGCTGTAAATAATGTCGGTATCAGCTGTAAAATAATAAGCCGTTATATGGAGGGAAGAAAATGTATGGAATGAATAAAACTCGTATTCAATGAGATAATAACTCGTATCTTCAAGGTTAAGAGCTTATTCGTAAATTTGGAATTCGAGCTTCGTTTGTTCAATTCCTCTTGTTCCTTCCATTCTTCGAGCTCTCATTCTTTCTCGATTCTGAGGTCTTAACCTGATGATCAGATGCATCAAATGTTAATTAAGTTAATTATAAAAACAAAATTGTAGTCTAGTGGCTGATACTAGAACTAACTACGAGTGCAAAATAATTGACGGATATACAAGAAATAAAACATAGTACTTAAAGTTTAGAATAGCATTTTCAATTTCTTAAACATAAATTTCAGACTACTTACAAATAAGTTAATATTTATGAATTTTTAATTTAAATCAAGTAAGTTAATAAACCAAGTTCTAAATTTTCGGCATTCGATTTTAGAGAGAATACATACGGTGGCAGCGTAATACGAGACAAATAAGTAAAGTATATAAAAAAGTAAGGTAAAAAAGTAAAGGAAAGATAATATAACCAATAAAAGATGTACCTTCATGTCTAATTCAACCACGACAGTTCTACTTGCACATGACCAAATAACACTCCCCTTAATATATACGAACGAGGGCACAAACAATATGTATATGTATTCGCGCGCGCGCACGCGCGCGTGTGTGTGTGTATTTATATACACTCCGTAGCAAGCTTCGTAATCCAGATGAAAAACAAAACTGCCTCTAAAACTGATTCTATTGTTTATTCTCGAATGGCGGATAAGCCGTGCACGAACAGGAATAGAGAACAGCGGAAGGAAAAGGAGATAATCATAACAATAGTAATTTGACGAGTGAAATGATTAAGTTTATCTTAGGCCGTGTCCTCCAAGTCTGAAGCCATGTCGAATGATCGTGCGAAGGTTGAGAAAACATTAGGAGAAACATTAAAAACATATACACATACGCGCAGACACGAGTGTGAATAAATAAAAGTCGAGAAGCATGGCTCATATATAAAAGTCATGGACTTAATAATATTTGAGTTAATATAGCTTGCGATCGAGAGGTTTTCGATTGCACAAAGGTATCATATATGTATTGGTATTAATCAAATTATACTTATCAAATTTTTTTCATATTGAATATTAAATGTGCAACATTTTAAATTTGAAAAGCTGTCTTTTCAAGCACATTGTATTAATTTAAAACCACATATTATCTAAGGAGTTGTCACCTTATCAGCTAATAAGGCCTTTTAATATAATTACAATATGCCTGACGAAGTATCTTGTTAGATGCGGAGGTTATGCATTTGAGGTCAAATTCAACATTTTGGCAATAATTTTTTTTATCCGACTTATTCATCGTACTATATATAATATATTCTTATATACTTTTCAGATTTGAACAATTAGTATAATTTTCTTCAAAAAATAACTTTAAATAATGCTATAACGTTACAAAAAATACCAAACGGATTGTAGGTGATATTTTAAAATAATTACCAAGTATTCATTGAGTGACAGCAACCATCGCACCCAAGTAGATAATCGGAGGCTACCGGATTGGCAAACTTTCTTCTGTTCTTTTCAATTTAAATACGAGTTCTCGTGTTCGTATCTATAAGTTGAACGAATTTCTGAGATTGTCAATTTGTAATTTCCATTACTTTGCCGGGATTTCAGCAAGAACGCAATCTGTGAACAATATTTGCGAGTGATTGAGCCAATTCTCTCTTCTTTCGTCTACTTTCTTTCCTGCTCTTTTCTCAACTTGCAAGTACACGCATAGAGAGAGAGAGAGAGAGAGAGAGAGAGAGAGAGAGAGAGAGAGAGAGAGCGAAATAGAGAGAAAAACGATTACTTTGCTAAGGGTGGATGTAACATTGAATTCGTTCAAAGCCGAGTTGGTTGAACCCGTTGTGGCGCATTTTCTTTACGAAGAAAAATTTACCAGCCGCTATTTCAATTTTGCTGAAAGCAGCTCCGCTCTGTAGTATCGTCGGCTGTTCAGAGGAAAAAATTCAAAAACCTTTGATAAAAATGTCTAAAAATGTATGCCAATACTTCAGCGTTTTATTTTTAATTAAAGGAATTGCAAGTTTGCAACTATAAATACATATCTCTACATACGAACTCGCGCGAGAAACGAATTGGAATATTTATTTAAGTAAGTTTTATTGCCAATATTACACTGCTGTATGTAATCTAAAACAAATTGATTTTGAAGTTAACGTGAAATTTGAAAATTTTTCAGTTATATGAAATCGAAATGAATGTAATCCAATTTAATATTTTTTTATTTACATACGAATCGCATAACTGCTGCATAAAGTTTGCTTATTATTTTGAAATTTTCTGCCACGTATTATATACTGATATTGATTTCAAAAATCTAAAACAAATTTATATTGTCTTTAAACACAATATTTTATTTAACTGCAATAAATAACATAAGTCGACAAAATTGAGATTGGCAAAACAAACTATATTTTTCTAAAAGTTTTCGAGGCTTTCAGAATATACGAATCCGGTCCTATAAATGATATGTCGGTGCCGGGTTTGCGAAATACCCTCATCTAACCATACTGCAAAAAGACATACCTTTAATCAAGATTTTAGGATATGTAGCATCGAAAATGTATTGTACCATCACGCCCATCAGAAACTGACAAATTTAGCACGATCTTTCGCCTCTCGTGAGTCTCATATAAATATCGTTCCGTACTAATAAGTTTAAGTATAAGTTAATTAATTACTTTGTGAGATTTAAAGTATATTGCCTTACGTGATAAATATTCAACTTCCTTTTGAATGATGAAGTATACTACGTTCATATAAAAACTCCGTAAAGGTAAATAGATTAGAACTTTTGGCCTTTCAAGTATCGTTAACTTTCCTCAAATATCTGTTTTTATTAATAATTGTTAATAAACTAAACTCAATGATATATTTAAGAGTGCCAGTGATATAGTTTTACTTTTTCTTTTATTTTTAGAAAAAAAGAGAAAAAATTCTTTTCGATGCTACATCGACTGAAATGAAGTTCAACGTCACTTTTTTAGCCATTTGAAGGTCCGATAACTGAAATACCTAAATTGATAAAAGAATTAGAAGTTAAAAATCGTGCCCAGACATTGAAAATTCGGGGAAAAGTATAGTCTACTAGGTCTCTCGATAAGAGAGTTCATTATCTTTTGTCGGCCTGTGTAAATAAGTAAATAAAAACACTCAATTATCCTTGATCAAGAAAAATTAATATTAATTATATACTTTGTTTGCATAAGTAAGAAACTGTCGTTTTAATATGTGTTCCTATGCGCTATGAGAAATTACATATATTATAATAATAACGCAGAAGTAAAATTCGCAAGCGAGAAAAAGGCGGGGTACAAAATTCCTTTGGATTATTTATATATATACATATATATATATATATATATATAGAAACGGAAAAAAGAAAGAAAACGCCTTCATAGGAAAGGGTCGGCCCTTAAAAGTGCAGCGTAAATCTTGCGCCGCCTGCTTTAGTGTATATATGAGCGTGCACCACCTGTTTCTCTCCCGCTCGCAGCCGTAACTCAGAAAAATATAATTATACGTGCGAGCCACGAGAAAAATAAAAATATTCGCGGGCCGTCGCGGGATCTCGTTGCAAAATTACGCCCCTTATTTTGCGCAGAGAGTATTTACGTGAACAAAGAGGGGAACTGCTTTCTTAAATTAAAAGCAAAACCGCGCATCTCGCCCTTGGTGGTTTATATATATATATATATATATATATATATATATATATATATATATATATATATATACGTTCAGTAGTCTGAAAATCCCCGTCCCATTTCAACATTTTCCACGTTCTGTTTTACTCTTATCCCGAGATTTTTGTTATCGGATTTCGGCGTTTAAGGAAGCTTTTCCACGAAGATCAGAGAGATTTGAGCGGTGGGTATATAGATGGAGCTCTTTCTTGATGTGTGGTTCGAACCCTCATTTCCGTCGCAATACTTATTTTTTTTACTGTATCGGCGAAATCCCTTTTTGTTTATTTTGAAACATGGAATGTATAATAAATTTTTAAACATAAACATATGAAAAAATGCTTGTCTAGAACTTTGAAGTAAATTTTGCAATTGTTTATATATGTTAATTATTATTATTATTGCTAATAATAATTATTCATTAAGTGCATTTTTTTACGTACGAAATAAGGTAATACTTAATTTATCTTACACGAAGGAATCTGAATTTTTCAATAAGTGAAAACAAAAGTGTGTGTGTGTGTGTGTGTTTGTGCGCGCGCACCCGCGCGTGCATATATATATATATATATATATATATATATATATATATATATTAGATATTGTAAGTAATATATGTATGTATATATTAGATATTGTAAGTAAAAAGCCGATGTCAAATTATTTCGGCCATTAAATTAATCGAACCACCCGTATTTTTATAATTGGATAAGATGAATAAAAGAGCCGCGCACAATAATACAAGTCTTCAGTACGCAAAGACCTAAAATAAAAATAAATCCGTTTTTACGGTCTAATCTATTGATTGGCCTCTCTATCGACCCGCTCGGTACAAAAAAGTCTCTGTGGAGTAATGTGAGAGTGAGAGGAAGAGAGGGGGATTGGGGGAGAGAGAATGGCGGAGTGGGATTGGAACGGAGGAGGGAGGTAGAAAAGACGACAGATAATTTTTCCTACAACTTCTGTTTCATATCGTTTATGAAATCGAAATTATCGCAATTAGAACTTCGACGACGACAACGACGAAGGAATGCGGACGAGCGCGGATAAAAGGTTCCCAAAAAATAAGAATCTTTGAACCAGTCGGGGCAAGCTAAAACATAATTCTGCGAGTCTTCAACAAGAGGTCAAGATCTGTAGCTTTCATGAACTTGCTCGATTTCCATTCTCAATTCGGATAAAAACGATGAGCGACGACGTAGCCGAAAATCATTCTTGCCTACTTTTCGTCAACTTTTGTTTTATTTTTTCTGCGAAGGATAGCAACAGAGAAGGCAAGCAAGAGAGAGCGTATTTTAATTTTTATTGGATTTGAAGTATGAGCCTATATAGCTATTATGAACAATAAATTACTATGATAATAGTCATAGATTAAATAATGTATAAGAAATAGAAATTTGCAAACAATAGTTACGCACAAATCAAATACAAATATTATTCATTAAGAATGTAATCGAAGCTATTGGTCCATCTGTCTAGTTTGTTAGGTGTTATTGATTGACAGGAAAATAAAAAATAATTCAAAATGTTTTCGGCCAACGTTTCAATTGCTTTATGAATCACTCCTTGATGCACTATAGCGTATTAAAATACATAAATACATTTTGTACAAATAGTATTATCATCGTACGAGTAAGAAAATTGTGTAACAATAAATATAAACAGTCTATATGGATAATTTAACTATTTCATATATATAGACGAGGAAGAATATTATTTCGAATGAATATGCTAGCAGCAGTATCAAGGTTGAAGTACTTACAACATGCGGTACAAAATATTATTGTTTTCTTATTGCTAAATTCAGTGCTGCAAGGCATTATTCTACGCCTGTTCAGCCACTATATAAGCTTCTTATTTCAAAACAGTAGGAGAGAAATAGACTGAGAGGTAGAGAAATGGAGAGAGATGAGGATATAAAATGAAGAGAAGGAGAAGACGAAGGGGATGAGGCAAGAAAAGAGGAAGGAAAATCAGCCCGAATAAGGACAGTGTATGCTTTTGACATTGGTATTGATAGCCTTAATAGCATTATATAAGTCGCATTAGATCCGAATTGGTTTATCGGCTTTTCTCGCAATAAGTAAATAATAAGTTATGATACGATCTTGACGAGCTCACGATATTGACAGAAAAGAACAGAAATAATTAGTTATGATCAATTATTCGAGACACATTGCCTGGAAATTTTTCCTACCCTGGGCGTACAGTTTCGATTGCTTCATTTATCTTCGAGAAATGAGATTTTACATTGCAAATGCTCACGTTCGTAGCGAGATCTTTTGGGAAATCATAATGAATAGCAGAAATTTATTCCCTAGGTTAGAACCGAGGCTACATTTATCATTGTATTATTGGTTATTGCACGCACGAATTATTATTAAAATACACCGATATACTGTCAAAGAAACAGAAATCACTGACTAAAACACGAATACCGTAGCTATAAAATAATTAAGCATCTATATAACTATGTAATTTTGTCAGGATAGCTAAGAGGTAAAGAGTGTTTCCATTAGCGTGAAATGGAAAGCGCGGGTCCTCTGGATTTTCTCAACGTATAAAATAATTTATGAATATACAAAAAGCGCTCAGTTCATTCATTTCTAATTATTCCAACAGTTTTGACTTTTAGTTTGACTATTGCCCGGTATGTGCTCCCGTATTGACTATTAAATGGAAATTCAACTAATACAGTATTAAAAAATATGACGAGATAAGCAACTATCGGCAGCAATAAAACTCGCGACGAAGAGAAAGCAAATATAGTCTATAATAAAAAAGAGGTTCTGCTTTTTACATCTATGGATCAGGTGTTATATAGTGTCTTCCACTTTTAGGGCACCGTAAAATTCATGAATACAAAAATATTGTGATTTACATAAATCTAAAAACAATAACTAAAATTAAATTTAGATCCAATTTTCTATTTGTAAATTTTCTAAATTGAATACATTAAGGTGACTCTTTTTCGGGTCAAACAAAATCGAAAAATAACTAAATTTTATATATTATTCATCGAGTATGATTTATCTTCTGTATTGTAGTAAACTTATGGCAACCAGTATTTAAAATTTTAAACTGTATGTATATGTTGAAATAAATCTACTAATTGAGAATGTAATCTGTGTTAGCCGTCTGTTTAAATGGTTCCATTTCCTGAATAGATCGGAGAAAAAAAGTATGAAAAATTCTCTTTTTCCAGATTCAAAAAAAATTATTTTTATGAGATTTCGGGGAAAGTTAGTTTATGAGGGTCTGGTAGAGATGAGCGATCTTTTTTTTTCTTTAACGAATCCTCCACCATTTGTGGAAGAGAACCTCGGTCTCCGGCTTCTCTCTAACTTAGACGCGCTCCCCGAGGAAATCACAGACCAATATATATATATATATATATAGTGAAAGGAGTTCGCCAGGCAATATTGCCTGAGCGCCCAGCGTCGCCGGGAGAAGATGTCGAGCGTCGAGGCCGACCGCGTGTTGCGCTTTGAATATCTCCGCCCCCCCCGCATCTTCAATTCAAAGGTATTCATAATCCGGAAATTACAGTTCTCGTTACACAGTTATTCGATTATTGCAGATGCACCTGGCCGAGGATAGTTGTTCCCGCTCTGGAACTCGAGTCGGATGCGAATGTAAGACCACGTAAGAAAATCAGATCCAGCCCTATATATTAGAGGGGAACATTTTGACTTATCCTTGCAAATAGTTGTTTATGAGATATTGGATTTCTTTTTTAGTGCGCTGCTATTTTAATTTCACCAGTGTGACAGTTTCCAATTGACAAGAAGTCACCAATGTGGTAACTTTATCAAGAACAATTTTACAGTTGGATGTACATGATTCTCTATAGTATTTTCTAAAGTACACGAGTACTTGACCAGTCGATTCGAATAATTATGATTCAAACTATAACTACTATGCATGTCTATTATAATTATACAATATTAAATTTAACCATTAATTAATAATTATATTTTGGATGAAAAAGTGTCTCTAATTATACTTTGAAGATGAAATATCTCGAAAATCTGACGTAATAGATCAAGTCAGAGATGCCAGATACGCATTCAATGCATTTAAATTCTTTCATAATACATACATTATAGTTGGGATTACTAAAGCTTTATAAATTATTTATTGCTTATTCGTTTATTATTTAATATAATACATTATATAGGTTGAATTAAAAAACGAATATTCAAATACATCGTATCCCAGATTGAAGCGCAATACAGGTGTAGGGAAACAAAAAAAAACAGAAAAAATTGCCAGAGTTACGGCCATAGTAACACCGATCGTGTATATATATATATATATATATATATATATATATATATATATATATATATACAGGTAGGAGCGGCCGTTACTGCAGCAGCCGCAATGCAGCGCTCGCGTTTCTCCGGTGCATCTATACATAGGCGCGGTGCATGCGCGCGCGTTGAACACAAAAGAAGCGCGCGTGCGAAAAGCAGCAAGAACGAGAGAAAGGGAAAGAGGGACGGAAAGGTGGATGGAGATAAATTGATAAGTGAATGTATAATAGAGGGAAGGAAAGATGGGGGATGAGGTGGGGGTGAGAACGAGAAAAATGCGGCGCACGTTTATATTCTGCACGTTATTATGCCGTAGTCCTGGCGCCTCGGTACCTTTCCGTTGGCAATAATTATAATTCGTCCCCTGGTAGAAAAAGCGTAACTTGCACGTATTTATACCTATATGGTTCGCGTACTCTGGGCTTAATTTTTTTTTGTTCAGCAGGATAGGAAATTATTGAAATCGTAATTGCTCGAATGGATAGAAATCGTTTAAAATTTTATACCGGACGAATTTCCGTTTCTCTAAAAATATAAGATTGTTTCAGTAAAAGCACTTCTAAGCCTCATCCTTGAAAAAATTTTGCCACTTTTTTAGCAATTTTGACAATTAATAGTACAATTGAAATTAATTATAATTTTTAGAAAATTCAAGATGATTCTTTCTGTTGAAATCTTCATTAATCATTCTTAATGATTTTATACGAAATAATCTTTAGATGGACAAGGTTTTTAACAATAAACGTTTGACCTTTTTTGTGTATATATTAATTGTATTGTTTCTTTGTTATTACCGTTCGTTATTTTTGTTTTGATATTTTGGGTTTGAAATTTCTCCAGAATAATTCAAAATTAAGATTAAAATAGAAAGAACAATTTATATAGATTTTTAAAATATTCATTAATTTTCATTTTAATACAAATATAATAAAAAATGCTGAATAAACGGCAAAATTTGAAGATCGAAAAACTATAATATTTAAAATATGCATATTTAAAGGAGCCTTGAAGCTTCGTTGATCTTAGAAGCTTTCCTACTCAATGTAATTTATACCTTTAGAGAAAAGGTAGTGTAATGCAAGATTGAGTAATTGCCAAGTCGGTTCGATTAAAGAGAAAATATAGGACAATATGTCGGCGCAAAAATAATCAGTCAATTATCTGGAAAGTATAAGTTAGAATGATGAAAAAAGTAGAAAGCAAATGAATTTGCTTATGCGTATTGTTTTACGTGCTAGGAAAATCAGGAAAAGTTTTATACACACGCATATAAATTGCAAGTAACTTAAACTATTATATTTTACTTTCATTTCATATTTCATATGCAAATCAATGCTATTGTCCCTGGAATTTTCTTATTCGCATGCCGCCAGATGTTTTTACCATATTTTGGTACGTAACGAACGTGAGCGACGTTTATGAAAGAGCGACGCAACGCTGGGCAAGAAACGTCGACTTCCACTGTCCAAAAATCTTACAAGACCTTCGAGCGGTTTTCTCATCTTTGAGTACAGAAAAGTGAGATCCTGAAGGAAGGGTAAACCATTAATAGAGTGTGTATATATATATATATATATATATATATATATATATATATAGAGTAGAGAGAGATATACTAGATAGAGAGAGAGAGGGAGAGAGAAGACAGAGAAGAGGAGAGAGAGAGATGAGCGAGAGAGAGTTGAGCGAGAGGAGAGAGAGAAGGGAGTGAGAGGAGAGAGAGAGATGAGAGAGAGAGAGGAGAGAGAGAGAGAGTAAAGAAGAGGGTATAGAGAAAGTGAAGGGTGGAGGTGGTCGACTTAATTTTCGGAACCTTAAGAAAAGAACTGAGAAAGTGGAGGGCGGGAATCGGGAAAGCTCTCCGTTTGCTCTACCGAGCGAGTGTAACGAACTGGGGTTGTACTCGGTATAATAAGGGAGGAGAAATCCTCCCGCGGGCTCGCCGGCTCGCGTCGGAGAGAAATTTTACAATTATTTTACCCTCGCCCCCGTGCCGCTCACACAGAGACTGGCGCAACTTTTATTATATGCGAATGGCTTTCGAGTTTTATTACGCGCTGACGTATATCGAGGTTCTCTATGGTCCGCGGCAGGGAATGCGAAGTGTTCCCTTCCGTCGCCCACCGCGAAATTGCATTGAGAACGGGAGGAAAATTCCAGCATTCAATTAGCAATTAAAAGTTCACGAGAATTTTGGATATTCCGGGGATCGTCGGGTGTTAAAGTAACTCCAAAATTATCGCGTAAAAAAATTATGGATACTTTCGTGCTTCCATATAAAAGCTTTTTATCCGGGGCATTGTTAGCGCTTTGCAAATGCGGGAAAGTCTATTAGTGTAGTATTATGCTAGTTACATTTTTTATGAAACATTAGTAAGAGGTAGATTATAAAGGATAACAAGAAATAAATTAAAAAGTTTCTCGTCTGTGATCAAGTACTCATACATCATAATTTGTTTACGAGTATAATATAAGTTATAATAAATATCTATTTTTTATATTCTAAGTCTAATAAATTTATACTTAATTATTTATGTATACAGCCTACTAAATAACAAATAACAAAACTCTTACTTAAATTATATTTACTAGAAATTTAAAATGAAAGTTATAACAAATTTCAATTTTTATTGACTATAATTAATTAAAAACAACTATCCTTTTTTTTAAATATCAACTTTTTGCAGATTTACGAATTATCTTATTGTTATAAACTAACTGTTATGCTCAGTAATTGTTCCGAATTACTTTAAAAATAGGCCTAAGTCTTTTATTCGCACAATGCATAGAATTATATAGATATCTAAATTTTCTAAAAAAAACTTATAGAAAAATATTTTAACCATTAAAATAAATGTAGAGAATTAATTGACATTAATTATTTATTGAATTGAAATCTATAAACAATGTGAATTGCTTTTAAGGTTTTATCTTCCTACTAAGATAATAATAATTTAGTGGAAGTTTTAATGAAAATTATAGTCATTTTACGGATGGACGTCCATAAGAAGAGTACGTAATTATATTTAAAAAGCATAATGAATCAAAAGTGTTCAGCATATTTAATCGTATTACATTCATATGAAAGTTAAGACTCAGAGTTTAAATACACTATACATGCATTAGGCATTTTATAAGCGGCACTCCAAAACATAGACCAACATTGGCCAATAAATTGAATTATTGCATATTTATAGTTGTAGCCATTAATTTACCGTGAAATAAGGGAAAATTAGAACACTATCAATTTATTAGTTTTTTACTTCCGAATTTTTTTTTATTTTTAGGCAATGCTTGGTCAATCTTCTGTCTCCTGTCCTTTTACCGTTGTATTTGTCGATTTTTCGAAAGTGCATTGTTAAGATGATCATTTCCTTAAGAAGTCTTAAAAAAATCGTTAAAAACAAGGATAACAGTTATAAAAATTTTGTTTATCCATGGAGATAAAAAATATAACCTGAAAAGGCTTGAATTCTTAAAGAAAAGTTTTTGTTATTCTTCTCTTCCTTTGAATCAATACTTACTTGAAGTACGGAAACGATTTACAAGGAAAAGAGAAATAAAATAAAATAATAAATAAATGTGTTAAGATACTAATGTATTAAGAGACTAATGTTCAATATGGTTTAAATCGGAAGCGAATTTAAAAATTAAAAAAAATTCGAATTTCAACGTGGAGCAAATGAAAAAGAAATATATATATATATATATATATATATATATATATATATATATATATTGCCTTTTTTATTTGAGGATCTATTATTGAAAAATTTGCCAAAGATACATATTAGCATCATATAAATCGAGACGATAAAAGCACATTTCATTTTATTCAGTCGTTAACTCGTCTTCAAATGTGATTTTACACTATTATCTATAGTGTAAAATCACGTTCTCAAGCGAAATAATTCTACTGAATCTATAAATATATAATTCGAAATCTTTTATACTGTGGAGGATCTATACATATAGAGGATATGTACATCTATACGTATAAACAACAGATAGAAAGAGAGATACTGAGATTGGATAGAGTATTTCTCTCTCGTATCTCCGTGATTGCTAAAGGTATAGGAAATAAGAGATGTAAGCGAGAGAATGACGTTATCTAACCACAGCTCTTTCTTTCTGTGCGTCTTTTCATCACATTTGAACATTGAATGCTCGTTCAATGTATAGATTGTCTATGGGTTATACCTTTATGTGTAAGATTAAGCCTCTCGTCAACTTAATGACGAATCTGAATGTTGCTCACGGCGAAACGTCTATGTTTTTTCTTTGTATGGTTTTTACTTTTTTTCATTTTCAAGATAAAATCATCTTACAATTTTAAATTCGCTTTTACCTATATTCATTATTTTTATCAATTTTAGACGCTAATGAACATCGGTACCATGATGGGGATTCATTTATACAACCATAATTTTGATCATTGCTTTCAAAAATAAGCAAACATACAGGGAGCTCGGGACTAGGATATGCTCGACATGTTCTCGGCCGTATGGCGCCGTTCGCCGGCAGACGTCGGCCTGGTGTCCTCCCTTCTCCTCACCCCTTTTTCGTATAACATGTGCGCGGTAAATTTAGCAGAACAATTAGGTCGTTTTGCTCGATGCGGGCGCGCACGATAGATGCGCAATAGGCGCATTGCATACGAGCAGCGCAGCGTCGCGGCCCCGTTCGATTTGCTACCACACTCCCCACCCCCTCCTAAATCCGCGCTCGAGCCTCGCGAGGACCAAAGTCGTGGGCTATAGGCCATTTATAGTTTAAAAAATCTTACAATCATTTTAGACCCTGCAGGCTAAGCCATCGATATAGCGATTGCAGTTACGCGGCACGTTATTTGATCGATCGAGCAACGTGATAGAGAAAAAACGATCTGTAATCTAGAAGTGGAGAAGTGCTGCTTCGCCGGGATTATGTACCGCGTGTTACAAGTTTATCGAAACACAATGATCAAATGAACTGGATTACGCTTTGACTTCAAATCTGATCCCGCCCCCACTGTATACTGTTTGCGGCTCTCCAAATACTGATCCAAGTAAAGAGGTTTGGCTGAAAGGAAAACTCGATTTTCAAAATAGAAATAAACTCTTCTGAATGCAAAGGCAAATTCTTCTATAAAATAGATGCAAAAAATTCAAGGAGCGCTGCACTGAATGATTAATCTTTACAGAGTGTATTCTCATGGAAAAAATTGAATTTTGCTCAAAAGCCTTTATTTCGTTAATTAGATTCGAGACTTATTGAGCGGTCTGTTATACTTGTGTTTTCAGTTCTTATTCGATTTATGCATCGATTACATCGATAATTGATTATCACTAGAGTGTATGTCAACTTTTATATATGTATCTGCGTACAAAAGGTCTTTGATTTCCTATGAAAATAATTCAGGTCGAATGTCATCTTGGATTTCCTATTGAAATAATTAAGGTGCTAATTACCTAATATATGGCATGATTTCTAAGACCAACTATAATTATGTACAGTAATCTTTAAGAAAAATTGATTCAAAACCAACTTGTTTCTTTAGCATTTGAATTTTAATATCGATGATAACACGAAAAATCTTGTCTAATTCAAGATGAACTAATTTAATTTAGTCAAAAGATTAAAATTAATGTGAGGCTATCATAATTAATAATTATTGTTTGAAATGACTAATATTGATGAATAAATAATAGTTTCACGTTCAACGATTAAAATAAAATGATTAATTCTAAAAAACAGATCGCGTTTACAAACTAACTTTAAATAATTGCGATGTGTTCTACTAACTTTCAATGATTACGATGTGATCCCCTGTCAGCCATTATCGCCACCTAGACTTCGAGCTCTGCACCCGTAAGTTCTAACCGCAAATCAAGCTGCTCTCATTGACACTTGAGGGATGCCTGTTTATAGAGTCCCTGAATCATTCAAAACTTGCTCACAAAGTCTCCGTCTTCATCATTCATAGGAGAAGCCCATTTATAGGTTCTCCAATACACTCTTCAGCTCGTTTATGGGGAAATTTAGAGAGTGTAACTGTATAAGTGATGAATGATTCTTGTTCGCGATCACTTCTTTGTTACTTTTGCGAGCGTTAATTTCGTAACTGGCTGCACGTGGTCGTCCTCCTATCGGTAACCCCGAACAAGTGTGTGGTTGCTGAATATAAAACCGCGCATTTATTATTATTATTATTATCATCATCATCATCATCATTATTGTCGTTGTTGTTGTATTTATTATTGTTGTATTTATTGTTGTTGCTGTTATTATTATTCTTGTTGCTTTATTATTATTTACTTGCAGAACTACATTAATTACTATAAAGCATACAGAACAAATGTTTGTTTTGATAAAATCTATGGTTCAACAATACACTATACACATTAATTGAAACTTAAATAGCATAATAAATAGAGAAGCGTACGTAGAAAGTGAGGAGAGAATACGCGCTCGTCTATGCGCTCGGCCATGCGCTCCTCTAAAACAAAAGCATGTCTAATAAGCACTCCACAAATAACTAGGCGGCTCTTTGTCACGGAAGGAGTGACGATTCAAGGTGTCGGGCAATTAGCGCACAAAAAAGTTAGTTTATCAACAAGTTCTCTCGACAAATATCCGTGCTACCGATGAATACGGATATACAATTCTATATGTACGGAAGTGATGCGATTCGAAGCCGTTTCCTTTCCGATCGAGAAACTTTGTCTTCTATAGTAAAACGGCTCGATAAATTTTCTCGCTTCATTGCATATCATTTACAAAGAGGGAATATAAAGAACATAATGATTTGTAAAACCGGGAATGCAGGAGTCAATAAATTTTAACGCTACGTCAAATGTTCCGCATTATAGTTTTTCAGGGCTGTCTCCTAATTCCCGAATCGTAACATTCTCTTGAGGTATTTTTTCAGTCCTCTACACCGTGTACCTTTTTTTAACGAGCCAACTGTCTGCTCAACGGTCATTATTTCTACCTTATTCCTTGTAATTTTTACAATGATTTGACAACATCTAGTGCCTGAAGAATTTAGTCACTATGACGTAATATACTACCTGATATCCAACATATTATCTAATGTAATAAAATTAATACAGATATTTGAGTGGTTAATCCTTTTAACTATTTAAAGTAAATGCTTTTAAAAAGTAATGTTACCCATTTCGTTGTCCATCTTTTTCTTCTTTGAAAGTATATTTACCACATGTTAAATAAACATCTTAACATAATTTCTTTGCTAAGTTTATTTATTTGAAATGGAAACTTATCGATTTCTTCTTTGATCATCAAATGTACTTTTTAATCAAGATTTTTTTCATTAAATTCACGTAGACTCTGGATCAGTTAATAACTATGAACAATGACATTCACGGATAATACGTAGGAATATAGGAAGTGGTCTTTTACTCTAGGAATCTTCTTTTAATGGTACCTATCATTTGTAATGTAATAATCATCTATAAGTTATATTAAAAAAATAAAATTACAAGTCAATGCTTAACTGTACGTGAATTCCTTGAGCTATATATATATATATATATATATATATATATATATATCGTTTCGCTTATTTAAATTCGCAATCTATTTTCGGTCCGTCGCGCTGGTATTACATTCGAGGACCTGTCCGATGAATTATTTCCAGCGTCGTGCTCGTCCTCTGTCGTTCTTCATATATATATATATATATATATATATATATATATATATATATATATATATATAATTCGAGATATTTCAAAATAGAGGGCCGATCGACTATTATATACGGGGCTATATATATATATATATATATATATATATATATATATATATATATATATATAAAATAAGCACGAAATCATATTCGCATGATTCCGCAAGAATGGTGGTCGGAAGAGACCTGGTATTATATATATATATATATATATATATATATATATATATATATATATATATATATAGTGTCCAAAGCAATTTGGTGCAATAGACCGTAGCATCTCGGCAGTGATAAAATATATAGTTTAGGAATCAACGAAGAAGTGTGCGTCCCTATTTTTCATTGCCTCAAAAATATAGGATATTTATAAACATTAATATGTGATTAATTTCCATTAATCCAATCCACGCGTAAAAAAAGCGCGTCAGTTTTCATTTTTTGTACAAGAATAAAGAGGAATATTCTATACTTATTTCTTCAATACTTTTGAAATACGATTGCTTTCAGTCATTAAAAGTGTATAAATTGATTAATGTATCTTTACAAACTTATTTAGTTTGCAGTCTACTTTTCATTTTAAAATATATAAGATATACATTACATTTGTTTATTATGAAAATATGAATTATCAAAAGATCTATAAAATTAGGAATACTGAAATTTTGTAAGATTATACTTTTCGATTATAATGAAATACTTCTTAAGTATCTACTTTATAATATGTAAAACAGATTAAAATACATTTTCTTAGAGTTTTAATTCTAGAGTTTACTCTAGGAATGAATCGGAAGAAAATAGAAAATATATATATTCAATTATAAATCTATATTAATGATAATGTGTTTTTCATTCTTGTTTCAGGTGAGTATTCCAATGCTGAAGTGCACGCCAAAATCAAAGATTTACAACGCAAGTTTAAGAAGTTTAAAAAAGTTGTTACTTTTTTTAACGAATTTATTTCATCTCTTGCCGTCGCACATTCGAGTCCTGGAGACCTCAAGCCCACGTAAGACATCTGATTGATTAAATTACGCGCGCACACATACACACATACGCGCGCGCGCGTGTTAACAGTACATTTAAACTTAATTAGGCACTTTAATGGGTTAAAATTCTCGAAATATCCCGCCTAGAGAGCTATTTATGATAGAGAGTATAGATAGGTATTCTATAGTATTGTGCAGTTTGGCACATATAGTGTAGCCACATAAGATTACACATTACTTTTAATCAGAACAGTATAATACTAATATCCAACGAATCTGAATCATTAAAATGTATAGGTCCTAGATACAGCTGTCAAAAAAACTCGTGAAAAATATTTTATCAAATGACAGATGAAGTAAAAGAAGAAAGTTATTATATAATAATTAATCTTAACAATGTATAAATAATAATTTTTTTATCATAAACCTGATTTTTTACTGCTTTACATGCGTCTTACTCAATTTTAGAAGGCTATCCAAAAAGAGATAAAAAATAATTTTAATAAATAAGAACAGAGCCATAAATATCATATACGAATATAAAAATGGATTTTAACTAGTCGAGATCTATACATATGGAGATACAAAAAAAGTTGCTTAAATCCATTGTGTAAAATTGATGCCAATAATTTAGAGTAAATTTCAAATTTCGAAAACTTTAGGTTTAATGCAAATTTAAGTTAAATGCAAATTTGATCTGGTATCCAAAATTCTCGCCTTTACACGCGTGCTTGCAGCATTTCGCGAACTTACAAAAGGAATCCTATAATGAATGAGATTGGTCGTATGGAAGGTGAAAAAAAAAACAATCAAATAAAAATCTATTTCTCGACTGGGTATTGCTCGTGCAAGCCATTGACCGAGCGAGGTCGTACACGGGCGCGCATATATAGGAGTTCGGCTGAATAATTGGGTCGGCCCAGGTACGGGCAAACTTGCGAAGCGTTGCCCGGTGCGCATTGCGGTCAAGAATTAGATGCGCCTATCTCGATATCCTTCATATCTTCTTTTATATATAAATCAAAATAAATAAATATATATATCTATATCTATATATATATATATATATTTATTTATTTATTTATTTATTTATTTATTTATTTATTTATTTATCTCTGTCTTTATCGCTCTCTGTAACTGCTTCTGGAGACTAGAGAAGTGATACTTCTCTTTCTTAATGAGTATTATTATTATGCGAATATAGAAGAATAATTAATATGTTCGAAATTTTTTAAAATAAATTGGAAGATGAAAAAAGTTTTGTTTATATATTATTTTTTTATTTAAATAATTGGTTGTATTTTTATACAAGTATAGTTTTCTAATGTCAAGTAACTGCATTATTTTATTTTTATATCTTTACAGGATTTCTGCATACTTCAAATAAATTCAGATAGCTTCAACAAATTAATTGAAACTTCAAATCAAAAGGATATGAGATGAAATGTTTAATTTATTCTTTAATTCAGATTAGTCTGCATGATGTTCATATTAACATATTTATAGATGCTTTCATTTATTGAATAAATCTACATTGACCTAATGTAGTTGAAAGCGTGCTGATATATAAGGAAATGATTTAATTTAGTAGTATGCAGTTGAGAAAGTAATGTCAGCATAATTAAGAAAATTTTAATTAATTGAAAATTAGATACTCACGGAATCATCTACCTATTATAGTTCAAGAATTCAGGTGAATAAGTTTCATTAAAATTTATGACAGAAAGTTGTGAAATTGTCCTGATTAGTCTAAATGTAGACAAGTTATTATTACAGTTTAAAAGGTATCTTATAGAATCTGCACAGAAATCAGATTATTAATATAGATAAAGTATATTGAGATATTGATAAGAGTCCTACTTATTAAATCCAAATCTTGAAATATTAAAACCAATAATCTCAGCAAAGGATTTTTACTCTTGGCTGCGATTCCTTATTTTATAAATTTTAGAACAAGTATTAAGAATTAGGTTAAATTCGGCCAGCTATTTATCCTAAATGTTTCAGCAAAGAGTTCAAATAATTTGTAAATAAGTAGAAAGAATGGCGTATGTTAAGAGCGAATGGAGTATAGAATTTAGCAGAAACAAGTCTATTCTAGAAGTGATTGAAACTCTTCAAGTACAATAAGTCACGACAAGGTCGAATCGAAAGAACGACTTGTAATTAAAGGGCCATACCGGTTAATCTATTCGTTCCAATTACAAGAATAAATAGCTAACGGACTCATGGCATCTCCTTGGCTTAAAACAAATCAGACGAAATGTCTGTGCCTGGAAGCGTAAACCTTCATTATCGCACCATTTTTATCGTTCGCAATATTCTTCTCTTTTTTGTTGAAAAAATTAAACTTTCAGATTCAGACAGATAATAAATAAACAAACTCTGCAAATCTGCGAGAAATTTGACAATTATTGTTATTGCAATTTTGAGATCAGTCGATTGATAAATAATCCATAATTTTGTGGAGCTATTAGCTCATATCGTTGAAGTTAAATAACCTGCTTTCAGGTATATGGGAATTCCATATATATATATATATATATATATATATATATATATATATATATATGTATATATAAGCTTTGGACTCTTTCAGTATTGAACAACAAAATCAATATGAAATATCCAGGTTTTCGAAGCAACATGAAATATTTTCACGCTGGACATGAAGAAACTAGCAAAAACGTAAGTGATGCGTAAAAACGCACAACCGGGATTATCCAAATTGGTGAAAACTTGCCTCAAATAATCCAAACAGGTAGATAAAAAACAATCGAAAATCTTCTCCTTTCTTACTTTTATTCTTATAATTCTCGATTCAAATGACTTTTGGTACCAAGTCATTAAGTACAAAGACTCTGCGTAGAATAATGATTTACAAAAAAAAAAAAAAACAGGATAACGGATCATTTTTATCTCTTCAAAAAAACATACCCTTATATTTTTCTTGTTGGTTACGTGAAATCTGTTTAAATGTCAAACACAATTATGTAAGTTTGTGGAATCGAACGAAATATCAGTATTAGACTTAAAACCACCTAAGTGTTAAAAACCGTTTGAAAACAAAAAACCTTTCTACAATGACAAAAAATCAAATTTTTTATTTTTCTCGAAACGGGCACAAAGAAATATTTATTTTGCAATAATTTTTGTAAATCAAACCAGTTTACAATATTTGTGCATAATTAGCATGTCATCCACCGTCTTTGTTCGTTTTCTAGACAATTATTACAGCAGGATATTTTTATGAAAATCATGAAAGCCTATTCCCTCATATCACTTATCCATAATCTCATTCACAATGTCTCGTAATATATACGAGTGAAAATATCATACGAGTTGTAAATTGTATAGCTAAATAAGAACGTCAATATATATATATATCATTCTTATTGAATTATCCATAATGCAAACAGCGCATCCCTGAGGGTTTTCATAATTGCTCGATACAAATCAATAAATATTATTTTCAAATTTCTTCGTTTACATGATAATTAATTTTTCTACTTTTATTCAATCTTTAATTAAAAAGCTTTTTTAATACAAAAAAATTTTATCATGAATCGAATAAATTCTTATAATATGCTTATAATTCATTATTATAATAATTTCTTTTAATATGTTCGTAATTAAAGAAGAAAGTTTCTTACTTCAAAAAAAGATACGTGCTTACTATAAAAACAAAAAAGTATGCATTCGATATTAGATATTTTTTTGTAAAGTGCACAAATAAATATGTCGCTATCCACAGCTATAACTATATCTCTATATCATTCTCCCCCCCACCCTCTCTCTGTCTCTCTTGAAAGCGCACGAGTCGTTCGAAGGAGAGAGCAGACTGGCCGACGCGCACCTTAGACGCCCGCACTGCACTTTGCCACCACGGCTCATCGTCCCATCGTCTCTCCGCGCGCGCGTCTCTTCACCTGTAAATCCACTCGAGGCGGCTTCCATTCATCGCGCGGCGCGCTGCAGCGGCGGGCGTCTCTCTGGTGGCCCGCCGCGCGTTATCGATTGGGTATGTAGCGCGCGGGATGCGTGGAGCAGGCAGGTAGGAGGGGGAGGGGGCGTCAGATCGCGCCGGGTCGGTCTCAGAAAAATCACCCCCTCTCCCCATGTCGCATCAGAAACGGCCGCAGCGTAGCGGCTGGGAGACCGATTTTTTCTTTTTTTTTTTCGTTTAGACAGTCACTCGCTCTATAGCTCCGTTCCTGTGTGTATAATGGATTCTTCTTTACTCCCCGCTTTACTCATATATACTGATGCGGCTTCCTTTTCTTGCAGGCAGATGTATCTCGAGTGCAATACCGACAGTTTACAAGGCATCGCTCTTTATTGACGAATTCGTTCCAGAAAATTTTTTTATCGATCTGCATATAGTCTTCTCTTGTAGAGCTACATTATTATCTGTCGCTTATACGAACGATTGAATGATTTTTTTAACTAAACGGGTTACTTATAGATAATAAAAAATGTAATAATTATCATGAGAAATGAAAATATTAATTTGATTAATTCTAACTTTTGTTTCAGATTCATTCAAAAATGTATCTTAAAAATCTGTGATGACAGTATAGTCAAAACTAATTATACTTTTTTTTTTAACAAAATTAATTTAAATAATCGAACACCTGCTGAGCAAAATTTAATTATAAAAACTTTAACTCGATATTTATCGATTCAGCTTTCGAACTATTGATGATTGACCATCGACTAGAATTTTAATGCGTTTATTTTTTTCACTACGCACTTGTTAATATTATAAATCATTAATTAATTAATTTATACTTATTATATATCATTATGCATATCTGTACCATTTATTTAAAATTTGTATTTCTCGAAAAAGAGAGGTGTGTCTGTATATATATATTATACGGACATACAGCAACGTCAACATATAAATCTAATTACGTACATTTCCATATATATGCAGTAAGGATATTGGTAAACCCTGTATATCTAATTAACTCATTAAATTTTATTCGTGATATTTGAAAATAATAATGTTGTTGATTTTAGGTCGATATAAATTAATAATTCTTGATATTATACGTAAAATGTTAATTACAATTTATACACGTATACGATATATATATATATATATATATATATATATATATATATATGTATATATATGTATATGATATGTTTGTATAGATGTTAACATTACATATAGAGTTATCCTATTAGGTATACAAGTATATTATATTGACTACCAAAACACATGTCGGATATTTCTTTTAACTTACACTATGATTCGAATATCTCGAAAACTAAGCGGTAAGAACATACTCCGGAGACCGATATAGCAGAAACTCGATAATATATACTTGAGTAATTCAAGCAATTTGGCACCTAAGGCCTTAGAAAGACCTCGCGAGTCTAAAATTTTTTTAAAAACCAAATTAGGCATACGTATGGACATATTTGAACCATTTAATATAAATTTTCGAAAAATAATCATTGCTCTAATTCATTGATTTGAATAGGTTCTTCGATTCTTTAAAAAATTGCTGTCTTGAGTTTTTTAAATAATAATAACAATTATATCCTATTTGGATGATCGAAAGGAGCAGATTGTCTAAAGAGACTACTTATTTTATTTTTGTTAGAATATATATGAAATTTTGACAAGCTGCTATAATTTTCTTTTACACAATCCAGAATGAGAATTTAATACATTTTGAGCCAAGTTTGATATCTATTAGAATTAAAACTGTCACGAAGGCCAATCTAGAATCGTATATTTACAGGTGATGGAAATTGTCAGATTTGTTAAATTTAAAATGAAACAAACGGTTTTGTTAATAAGTGCAATTTTTGATTCGTAAACTGCACACAATTCGATGCTAATTATGAAAAAAACATCGATATTAAGATCGAGATGCTTATGATTTTAAGAAAAGAAGCGGATGAAAAGAAGACAATGCTTATAAAATGAATTGTATAGACTTCCGACAAAGTACAGCTTGGGATAATGTCTTGATCTGAATATAAGTTAATTTGTAAACATTCTGAAAATTAATAAAATGTTTTAGATTAAAATAATCTTATTAAAAATATCTGTAATTATTTAATTTATAATATGATTTAGAAGCGAATAGAATCGAATTATACTAGAATTTAGAATCGAACAGTAACCGAAGAATTACAAAAATATCATTTTTATTGAAATGTAGAAAAAATAAAACTCATGCACTTTAACGATAATTCCTTTTTATTTCTATTTTTAAACAATCCATTCACAGTTTTTCAAGAGCTCATCAGCTGTTCATATTTTGCTCGTTATTGTTACTTTTTCTCCTTCTTTATTGAAGTGTAATGTAGAGCTATAAACTTGGCTGATCGCGCACCTAATTGGAACGTCTAAAGACGCAACAAAAAGCCTTGTCATTAATTCCTTTGATTTTTTCACACCTTTCTGATATTAATTTAGTAAATTTAAGTTTTTAGAGTCAAAAGCCTTGTGCCATTTTTGTGGTTCGATTTCTAATAGTGAAGAAACGGACGACGTAGGCAATGAATTGGATTTATTTTGACTCTGAGCTACGGTAGTTCAATTTTTTAAATTTGGTTATTCAATCCGTTTATTTGTTTGAGCTCTCGTGATATTTGATTTTTTTGATCAATATTTTCACAAATAATACATAGTGGGACGTATGGGACCAGTTTCATTCCTAATGCTTTCATTAAACCGGTCAGAGCGTAGATATTTCTAAAGGACGCAAAAACACGAGGAAACGACGACCATTTTGTCGTATATCTAAGCATAGAAATATTATAGAAATCATTAATGCTATTCGTTTAACCGCAACCTATACGCTTTCCAAAGCGATCTCAACTATGATGTTTTACCGCGATTCCCTATAATTATATGCATTCTAGTATCGCGTTCAAATTTTCGCGACTCGCGTCCTTTGGTAAATATATATATATATATATATATATATATATATATATATATATATATAAATTAGTTTAGTGACGCGTTTATTTTCGTCGCTTCGCGCGGCGGCCGGTCCTGCACCGCCCGGGACCGCTGCGCGGGGTCGAAGGAAGGCGGGAAGAGGGAGAGGACGGGGAGGCTGGAGAAGGGGGAGGCAGAGCATGAAATCCTTTGTTTTTCCGAGGTCAATCAAGAATTTATGAATTAAAAATCAATGGCCCAGATGGCTGAGCTGCATGCGCGACACAGGTAAAGGTCGTATAGCCAGCGAGCGAGAAAACGACCGAATTTCATATAGCAATAATCTGGAGTTTTCGTAAGCGTTGGTCTCCGCTTGCAGGACGTATAGTCCGAGGTTCTCAGGTTTCGGGCCGTATGAAAGATACATTTTAATTCTGCAGTAAAAAAAAGCTCTACCAACAAATCAATGTCTGTTTTAAAGCTTTGAGAATATATAAAAAATAAAACATATAAGTATAAGTATATATATATATATATATATATATATATATATATATATATATATACTTAAAATAAAGCATGTAGCAAAGAGAGTAAAGTCATTCTAAAAGAAACTCTTGAATTTAGATCTTGAATTTAGATGAAAAAGAAATTTTCGAATAAATCCGGTATTTTAGAATTGTTAAAAAATGTACTCACTTATTATAGGATTTGTATAAATTATTATTATATACATAAAGTATATTACTTTACTATTAAGACAATAGTGTATTAAGAGGATTCCAACGTTAACTATAGAAAAACTTCTTTTTCTAGTCAATTACAAGCAATGTTCCATATTATGGAATTTATATAGAAGTTCAAGAACAACGTAAGGAATATCAAAATTAAGTTCATCATTTACATGCAATTTCTTGTAGTAATTTTTTATTATTTTGTTTAAAGAATGACTGTTTTCATAGCTAAACATATATGTCTTCTTCATTATAATAGGTGTAGATTAAATTATTAAATTTATGCCTCGTGAGCGCGCAGTTTAATTTTACGCTTGGTTAACATTATTATAAGTTACCTTTAAGTTAGCACCTCCAGTTCATTAGCAAATATAGTCACAGTTAATAAATTCATTCACACATAAAAAAATTAATAATAATAATAATAATTAAAATAATAATAATTACATGTTCTCAAGATCTGGTGAATAAAGTATGTCATGCGAATTCGTGACTTTTATGATTTATCTTACTTTTTTTTACAGTGTGATAGCGTCAGGAATTGGCCCACAAAGCCATATTCTTCCAGCTATTGAGTTCATCCGCGTCATTAATTCAGACGGCCAAATTATTTTAAAATTGGCAAACCGTTCTCCCATTATGTGACGGCGAATATATATATTGCAAGAGAAAAGTCTAACTTTATACGGAAGCGAGGGAAAAAATCTTTGATTAGCAAATTTTATGTATACGTTTTTGGCGCATTGTCCTTTAAGTGTACCCCATTATCGGGTCAAATAAATCGCAGTTTTCTCCCCTCGTTCCCATTCTCGTCTGCCGAGCTTTCTTAACGTAACTATTCTTCGTCTCCCAGACGGGCCTTCGCTTAATAAATAAAATTTGCGCTGCAGCTCACCCTAAAGCAAAGAAGTAGATTGAGTCCAGGGAGAAAGAAAGAGAGAGAGAGGAAGTCCTGAAAAGTCATCGCCGCGCGCTCGTTCCGCTCCCTTCTTTCTTCCGTTTTGGGAGCTATTTGCTCAGCGAGTCGGAAGGGGCAGGTAGAGCGGCGGAGGAGGAGGAAGAGAAGAGTAGAGGGGGCGGTGTTCGTTCGGCTCACCTGCGGCTTTAAATCTTGCACCGACCATGTTCGGTCGTTGGAGGATCGACCGAGGAAGGTCGAGCGGGAAAAGATGGGGAAAAATCCGTCGCAAACGTCAAAAAAAAATTGATTAAAACCTCGGTTACTAAAGATTGTTTATCCAATTTTTACGTTTTTTTAAATTCAAGCTTTTGCACTCTGCTTTTTAAATTATTTCACTTAATATGATTATTTTTCTATTTACTGAAATTCATTATTATCACAATCCCATATAATGAGACTGAAAGAATAACTAGTATGATTCTTCAAATCATATACTATGGATGAATTAAAAAATTTAATTTATTTATGGAATTTAACTCGCTGAACACGATTATTATCGCAAAAATTTGGAAAAAAATTATTATGGTGTAAATTATGGAAAACTTGATAAAAATGGAAATTTGCATATATTTTGGAAAATATTGAAAATTCTAAAATAATTATTTTTCAACAGTTGCTACATACTATTTAAATACATACTTTCCATTGCGACAATATTTATATTGTAAGCAAAATAATATATTAATATGTATATAGATATACATTTCTAATATAAAATTTTTTCTATACGACTGTGAACGTGTGTCTGTATGTGCTTTTATGTTGAAAACAGTACTTTATTCAATATAATATCTATTTGATATACATAAACAAATATATGTGCAATTATTTACAGCACAAATTATACATTTAACAACCTTAATTAACTTCACCGTGCATTCCCATTTCTTTTTTTATCAATAAGTTATCAGGTATGTGAATAAGTCTTTCCCGTTTTTTTTCAAATTTTGAGCCTTTATTGTGAAAAAATGGTTACAAATGAATTATTGAAAGTATTGGCCATTGCTAGCTACAACTTTTTCCCATCTTTCTGGCAACATACGAATCCCGTTGCGAAAAAATTCGACCGGTTTGGCCTCTATCCAGTCATCCACCCATTTTTTGGCTTCCTCGTAGGAATGGAAGTGCTGGTCAGCCAGGCCATGCGTCATCGATCTGAAGAGATGGTAATCAGACGGAGCAACGTCTGGACTATACGGCGGGTGGGGTAGGACTTCCCATTTGAGCGTTTCTAAGTATGTTTTCACCGGCGGTGCAACATGTGGGCGAGCATTGTCATGTTGCAAAATAACTTTGTCGTGCCTGTCGGAGTATTGTGGCCGTTTTTCTCGCAGTGCGCGGCTCAAACGCATCAATTGTCGTCGATAGACCTCGCCTGTGATCCTTTCATTCGGTTTCAGAAGCTCATAGTAAACCACACCTAGCTGGTCCCACCATATACAGAGCATGAGCTTGGCGCCATGAATATTTGGCTTGGCCGTCGATGATGATGCATGGCCGGGTAGTCCCCATGATTTTCTTCGCTTCGGATTATCGTAACGTATCCACTTTTCATCGCCAGTCACGATACGATGCAGAAAACCCTTTCTTTTATGTCGCTGAAGCAGCTGTTCGCAAGTGAAAGAACGCCGTTCGACGTCTCTCAGCTTCAGTTCGTACGGCACCCAATTTCCTTGCTTTTGGATCATTCCCATGGCTTTCAAACGCTTGGAAATGGTTGTTCGGTCAACTCCCAATGCTTCAGCAAGTTCTTCTTGCGTGTGACAAGAATCTTCATCAAGCAAAGTCGCCAATTCTCGATCTTCAAAGATTTGCGGCCGCCCGGAACGCTCCTTGTCTTCCACGTCGAAATCACCGCTTTTGAAGCGTCGAAACCATCCGCGAACACTTGAATCATCGACACAACCTTCTCCATAAGCCTCCTGAAGCAATCGATGCGTCTCGGCAGCAGATTTCTTCAAATTGAACCAATAAAGTGAAACTTCCCGCAAATGTCGTCGACTCGGCTCAAATTTCGACATTTTCACGATATCAAAAATTTATGATGCGAAAAAATTTTAACTGATGTGTTAGTATGGAATTGTTGACATATGAATAAGCTTTGATTATGACATATGTAACCATTGAATACTCGCACAGTATTGGTGGCGCCATCTCTTACAAAAAACGGGAAAGACTTATTCACACTCCTAATAATTATTTTTATTATATTTGATATATATTTAGCAACCGAAATTTATTATTCGATCGTTATTTAACAACAATTTGTAAAACGCTGCCACTTTTGATATATGTCCGTAGGAGTATGAAGGTATATGAATCGCTTTATACAATATAAACAACATGTACGAAATAATTATATTAACTTTGATAATTTTATGGTTAGAATCCTGGGCTTCAGACGTATCGTACCAATTAGTACAAATAAAAATAATATTCTATAATATAATAATAAATATAATATTTAATGTTCCTGGAATAAAAATACACGCATGAAGGATGCAAAATCCCAGTTTTTATCAATATTTGTCGTTCAGTCCCGTTATGCCTTGGTCCCCGCAAGCGGGCGGAGCGCTGTGCCCCCCCCTCCCTTGTCCCGGTAGATCTGTGACCACCTAAAAATAAAAAGTCAAACTTAGCTACTGGTGCTAATCGAAATCGTTATTCGATAAAAGCCACCAGCGGCTCTTTGTGGGTTTGTGTGTGTGTGTGTGTGTGCGCGCGTGTGTAAAACGACTCATATAAAGTACAGAGGTCGCATGTGTATATGTGCGTGTCGTGTGAACCACTGCGGAATAGAATAGGTCAAGAATCGCGCTGGGGAAGGATAAACAAATATTAGATTTTACGACTAAAACATTTATACACATTATTTTCAGAATTCTGAAAGATATTATAATTAATGCGGTTTATTAAATATTATCCATATTACAACGATCGTAATCCTTTACAGAAGTCTGGTATAAAATAGCATCTAAATTTATTACATATGATTAATTTGGTTCTAAATCATATTTCTAAAAATACTTTTACTTTCAGAAATATTTTCATTTAAACGAGAAATAGATGATTTTCTAGAGAAAATAACGCTATCGAAACTATAGGCAGAAAATTGTAAAATAATAATTTGAGTCCGATAATTTAATGAGAGTAGTAAATATAAATCTTAATTGATCAAACAACTGCAAGATTTCAAACGATTTGCCTCGTAAAAATGAGTCGAAAATTAATCAGCTTTGATCCCGCTTTCATGTAGATCTGTTTCACGCCATCATATGGAAGCAACAAGACTATTAAAAGTATTTTATCTTCTCAGTTTTGTACAATAATGTTTTATTATATTCAAATATATTATAATTAATTTGTCCTACTTCTAATTATATCAAACCAGCTAATTTAATAATATATTATAAAATAATATATTATATATGGAATCTAAGCAATCTCATTATTTGACACCGTGAAATAATAGATTACTTAAATTACATCTATCATTAGATACTATTTCCTGAAACCTATAAACTATTTAAATATCGCTTAAGAATATATACATATATATACATATATATATATATATATATATATATATATATATATATATACGCGCGCGCGTGTGTACGTGCATTCGCGTAGTGTGTGCGTACGTATAAACGTGCGTGTAATCGTATGCAAAATAATTTAGCTGTTAATATCTGCTAATAAAGAAGACAATATAATTTATTTCTAGATTCAATTTCATTCGCTCTTTGGATTGTAATGTTGAAGAGACTGAATAGTTTTTTAAAATACCAAAAACCTAGAAAATAGTGTACGTATATTAGATCATATTTAAGATATACAAAATAAAATTAGAAACTGCTTCTAGGCCTACGATGGCTCGATCGCCAGAGCAAAGGACTAGTAACTTGGTGATCCGAGTTCAAACCCCGGCCTCGTCCGATTGACACTGCACCACTGTAATAATTTACATGTGCTTTGTTTACAAACACATCGTAGACCTCCGTCATTGATTAGCACTGGTATTTGGAAGTATAAATAGAGCGACGTTAAATAACATAAAAAAAGAAACTGCTTCTATTATTATATTGTGTAAATGGTTGTTGAATGGTTCTTAATAATAAATTTAGGTACGTTCAAGTTATGTAGGTAAATCTTAAATATACGCCATTAATTACATAAAGTTTTATAGAATTATGACGTATTCAATTATTATTTATCTTTTCATAAGATAAAATTTTAACAACCATAAATATTTATCTGTACATAGAGTTTACCCGATATAACTAAACACAATAGTCTGCTAAATCAGGCAGCGATATTTCGTCCCATTTTCCTGCTCTCATAACGAGAACTGAATCAGTGTTTTGTTATTGACTGAGCGGCACAGACACGTAATGCAAAAACTAGTTGTAATTATTCAAAACATATATTGACTATTACATACAAATTATGCTCATGATTATCAAGCTCCCATTGTGCTTAGTTAAATTGGAAAATAATTATATATATATATATATATATATATATATATATATATATATATATATATAATTAGTTAATCAATTTCATCAAATGTTGGTAAAATCAAAAGCGATGATGAGATGAATTTCAAAGTTTTTTTTTAAAAAAATGAAAGATTCATAAGATATTGTTATGAAAAATGTTATTACCAAAAACTTCAATCAAAAAGTGCTTTGTTGTCATCAGTAATAGTAAATTTTTTTTATATTTGTATAACACACCAAAAAGTGTTCATTCTCTCGTACTTTTATCATTATCTCGTATTTTTCGTTGTTTTGTTCTACGATTATTTTTCCAAAAGAAACAAGCGCTATAAAAAAGATATGCGCAGGGATTCGACCTGATCTATCCCAAGAGTGCGACGCGGCCCAAAAGGAAAAGAAGCGTCCAAGCACGCCGGGGCGTCGCGTCGGGATGACGAAAACAAAATGCGCGGCTCGCGGTCGATCCGCCTCCTCCTCTCCTCCACCTTCCCTGTACCTCGCGTAGGTATATATGTTTACGAACTTGAGCTCGTGCACGGGAGCTGTCGTATACACAAACACACTGTATGCGTATACGTATACATGCGAATGGTTTTGCGGGTGAGTGTCCGTGCATGCGCAACGCGAACGGGATGGTACGGCCGCACAGCCCGTTCGGGCTCGTGTACTGCGGATACGTTGCGGTTCCTGCCACTGCCTCCGCCCCCTCCCCCATCACCCCGCAACGCGGTGTACATTAACTTGTTTCTCTCTCCCTCTTTCTCCCTCTACGACGCGAGTTTTTACGAAGGAGCGAATTAGTGTTTGGAATCGACGAATTCGCTTTTGAAAAAAATATAAACGCGCCTTTTGCCGCATCAAATGTATCTCCGTGGGCAGAGGGAGAGATATTGATTCCGAGAAAATAGCTATGTTTAACTCCATTTACGAAGTTTTAACGTTATATGATGACGTCGTACTCGTAATCTTTCATTAATCATCGTAGGGTCGATGCGGTATTTCACGTAGTCAGTTTCTAATATAAACAGTTGTATTAAGTGTACGTGATTCCTTGTTCGAAGCTATTCAATTCCTGATTTGTATCTGTCGTTTTCCTAAATTTGTGGGAATGAAGTACCCATTATCTCGTTTAAAAAGTACCAAAATCGGCATTTTTCAACGATTTTAGTCTGCCATCCTGTTTCTAAAGTGTTATAGATAAAACAGCATACGTGAATCAACTGCAGAAGTAATCGATAGGTGTTTCAGGTTTTGAGAAAATCTAGATCGGATTTATATTTGACACCAACTTACGGACATTACTATCCGACACTAACTTACTTTTCTAGTCTCTAATATAATCTCTTTCTAGTCTAGGCTCTTACTACTTAAGAGTCATCTGTTATTCTCACGAGGAAATAAAATTGTCCTAGACTGATAATTATCGAAAACTGTCCTGCGTGAATTACTTCTGGAGCCTCTAATCTACTAGATTTACATCAACGAATTAATTCACATACTGTTTTGTTCAAGCATCCGACACATTCGTCATGCAGAGGACCTACAGATTTATGTTCAGATTCTTTCATACAGTTGTCTGAAAGAAAGATAATATTAGCCATTGAACGAGTGACTTCAGAATATCGAAATGGTTGGTGAAAGACCTTATCTTACGCTGAATGTAACATGAAGTTATAAAATTACATCTATTTTAATGGCCTCTTGTAGAATTACTACTGAAATTAAATTGGAATATCGGTTTCGTATCTGGCTTGATATTGAAGTCTGAGTATCTTCTTAGGTACAGCTGCTATTAACCTCAAAATATCGTTGAATTATAATTTATTCTGATGGATGGGTGTTAATTTCTACAAATTAAAAAATTTAATTTCTTTATGGTGTTCGAGTTCTGAGAGCACGAATGCGCACAGGAGTGATTATTTTACCGTCGGTTAAACATGTACTGGTCAAAGGAGCGGGAAAAACAAAATTCAAGACATAGACAATGACAAGCAACAACTTTTCACTAATGCTGGAGCTCGACACAATGGATTCGAAGTCCCAATAAGGAATGCCGCCGCTACCGAAGTAATTTTGCAGTTGTTCTCCTTTCGTAGTCTCTCGGAGCCAACTAGTCGATGGAGGAACGTATGATATTTGGAGAGCGCCGCGACCATGCGATTAATACAATATTTCATAATGAGCATCGCATTCAGGCCGAGATATCCCCTCGGCGATCGTAGTTCTTAACCCAGCCATGAATTCGACAGACAAATAGCGTCTTGGTCAATTCATCTCCCTGGATAGTAGTTCTTAAAGCCAACATTATATCGGCCGTAATCAACCGACAAGGAAGGGAGGGGTGAACTCGACGTCATTGCTCCTGCGCTATCGCACCGAGTTTGCACGAGCAAAACAACAATGAATGTTCACGGTCAAATGCCTATCAGTCAATGTGTGCCGGCTCTGGCTTGCATCTTCAGCGCGCGAGGAATACGAGATTATTGTTTAGATACTCTAAATCTTTACTGGTATTTGGTAGGCTTATTGTTATGCTATCATTCTGGTGTTATTACGGATCCTTTCACAACAAATCAGGCGTAAAATTTATATTTTCCGAAATTCTGCCGTACAATTCTATTATTGATATCTTTTTAGAGTATTTTCGGTTGACTTCGTGCTGACTCCTCCAAACGATAGTTCATATTCTTATTCTTACACAAAGTTGAATATATGTTATTCACAGCATGTTTATTTCTTTTTTTTGTCTTAAGAAGGCGAAATTTAGATTAGAATGAAATAGTCTAATTTATGGTAATATTATTGAATATATAATAAGGTAGTATAGAGAAGAATGAAGTAGAAGAATGAATCGTGTAAGTAGTAGAAACATTAGGCATGTTGAAGAATAGGATGTCATTAACATTTGACTTTTCATATACACATTTTATATGCACCTTTTAAATTATTAGTATGAATGTTCATTTCTGAACTAATATATAATGATGACTCCTAATAACATAATGGTACGTTATGTAAATAGATTTCTTTCGAGGAACTTTTAATACTTGTATGATACACTTTTGTCATTCACCTAATTCACGTAACTATTTTTGTTATACGATACAAGATTATATATTTAATAATGTCAATTTCAACGGTTCATTGACGTCACTGTAATCAGTGAGAGCTTATTGAATTATAATATGAATTTCGTTTTCGGTAATAAATTATTAAAATTGATCAAATAATTTAAAATGAACGATGGTCGTTTTTATTAAATAACGTTATAAATAATATAAAGATAGATTTATTTGAGAACGGCCTAGATCAGCCGTTAAAGTGGCCGGAAAGATTAACAAAATAATTTCATAATGAGATTTATATATTTAGTTCACGATGCACGTCGCAGCAAGTTAATAATGAAAACGTTCAAGAAGCGACGAAAATTCTTTTGGAACGTTGTCAAATTATTGTTAAAAAAGTTTCTGAGAGAATTGGAATATTGGCTGGCCAATTTTATGTAATTATTATAATTTTTTTGTGGGTATTAAACCTTGAGGTAGGGAAATTCTGTTTTTGGAGCAGATAAATGTTATTGCATGGTCCAACTTACAACCTATTCTTATTAGACGTTTAAAAATACATTAATTGTTCATACAAATGAAGCACTTTATTATTATTTCAGCCTATTGAGCATCAATTAATTTAATTTTATATTATAAAATTAAATTAAAATTAATATTATTTAATTAATCTTGATTAATTTTAATTTTTAGTTCTCACTAGTATTTTACCCATTAAAAGTTTTGCAACTATAAACTTTTGTTACATATCTTAAAAAGATATTTTTCTCTTTTAAACTTTTTTTCAAATACAACTTTCTTTTAAACTTCCTAACCTGAAATTTTTCTCTAAGTTACAAAATGACATAAGCTTACCTGATACAAATTTTTATTTTATTTTTTTATTAGTCTTTCACTAATATATCATTTATTTGTTAATGTAATAAATTTTACCTCATGAAATTTTAATTAAAAAAAAAACTTGAAAACTCAAATGATAGAAAAATAGTTATAAATACATTCAACATGTTCGTCCAAAGTTTTAAATGTATTGAATGTCTTTTAGATAAATTACAAGAATTGTTCTAAAAAAGTCTAAAATAAAATATAATAATCGTTTTCTTGTATATATGAAATTCCAAAGACCTCTGTTAATACAGTTTAATTAAATAATATTTGTTATAAACATATAGAAGAAAAAAAATTGTATGTATCCCAAGCACTTCTAGTGACTGAGAACCTCCAATAAGTGAAATAACAGTGAAAATTAAGAACAAAAAATTATTACCGCAGTGGAATATGAAACGAAAGAAACACAGGTCCAATTGACTACAATAATGATATAAGGCTACATTTTTTTCTGTACAATTAATTTATGTTTCAGTCACTAGCATGAATTAATTTTCCAATGATCCTGTATTCATCTTATCAGTGGGATAAACGATGTCGATTGGGACAATTTTACCTTTTGAATTTTATCTTTGCCTCGAAGTGATCGAGTCTATCAATGCTGTTTCATTTTGATGCCCGCGCTATATTTCACAGATCTGAATTTTGAAATTTTCAGTTGCCTAGCGCCTACTCCAATTGCAGAGCATGAAAAAAAGCCTGAACGCGACCAACAATACTCGGAGCGGTGGTACTCATTCAAGGGCTTTCGTTAAACTTGAGATTGAGCCGCTTCGGCAATACGTTGATATCGACATTAATACCCTAAATATCAATAAAAATTGTGAATATAAGAATTAATTGTTGATATACTGTTAGTCTTATGAGTAACATTTACTAACTGTAAGCTTTATATAAATGTTATATCCATGTTAACTGCAGCGTTATTTATTAAATATTTAGACACGATGTATCAGTGGAATAGAACGTAAGATTCATAGTAGCCAAGTTCAATAAAATTTCGCTGAATTATTGATCACTGAACAGAATTTACATTACAATAGATATTGCCAAAAAAATATTCAAATCTTAGTTACATAAATAATAATGTGCTCATTTATATATTGAAACCACTGGTGAAAGGATTCTACCACAAATGTAAAAAAATCAATTCAATTCCTCTTAGTTAAAATATTTATTTTTTTTATCGATAGTTTAAATAAATCTAATGCAAATTTAAATAAATTAAATCTTGTTGTTCTCTGTTTGAAGCAATGGTACTGTAGCTTAAATTTATTCGTTTTTAATATATGATTTAAAGGAATTAAGCGAATTATTTGTTTTAATTTAGAAATCGGATTCTTTTTTTCTATAAAAAAACAATAAGATTTTTCTAGAATAAAAAACCGAATCTAAAAGTGTCACTTGCAGGAAGAATAAATTAATGTAAAAATCTTTTCTGGTGTATAAACACGGCCCAAATATTTTCGGGGCTGATGAAATTGCGCTTATCATTAATCCGACTATATAAATAGCAATATACTTTAAATATTATGAAAAGAGGCCAAATGCTCTCGAAATTTATTTATTACGCTCATAAGTCTGGCGCGATATTTCTTATATACTTGCTGTTTAAAAACTATGGCGGAGACATTCGCGCGCATAAAAAGCTCGCTCTGAAATATTCACGCTGCGGTAACGAAAAATAAAAAGAAGCACGGACGAGAGAAGGGATGAGAAGTGCGTTAAAACTGGAAAGGGAAGACTCGAAGGTGTGAAAAAGAAGAAGGTCGAGGCTTTGCACACATCCTTCGCATTCTATATACACGCGTATGAGTGTCGCTCGTTTGACAAATGAAAGGGATGAGCGGGTGGCTAAAATCGATTGAACTCTGGCCTGTCTCTTCAACCAATCCCGATCCCTTCTCTCTCTTTCTCTCTCTCTCTCTCTCTCGCCTCTCTCTTTCTTCCTTTCTCTCTCATTTTCTCACTCATTTTCTCTCTTCGCTCAGGATAAAATTACTCGCGTAGCAATCCAACGGCAACCGTCGACGCCGTAGCTTCTTGTATAAGTGCAGAGTGAGGCGCCCGCTTGAAGCTTGCACCTCTCGCCCATCTGCTTTTCGAAATAAGCGAAGGAGGGGAATGGAAAAGTGGTGGCTTTCTCTCGTGCTTTTTTCCACAGAGTTCCAAACGTTCGGCCATTGTTCCTGCGACCGTTTTTCGAGATTGCCCTTTCAAATGACGCTTTTTTGTGTTTTTTTTTATTTGGTTTTACATGACTACATGAAAGCGTGCGTATTACAGCTTTTGTTAATCTCCTAATCCCTCTCGCTCCATCGTATATATATATATATATATATATATATATATATATATATATATAATATTTATATAAGATCTTGTTTTTCCATTGAGAATATAGTAATAGAATTAAGGGAAAGATTTTGTCTTTTATATATATAGATTTAGTTATACTTTTGACACGATAAGGATACAGTAACAGAACCAAAATCCCATTCCAAATTATTATGCTGCATTGAAGCAGAAACTGTCCTCAGTATTACGCCATCGCGATATATTTTTACAGTTTATAAAAGAACCAGTGAAAAAAATGAAAAAAGCTTAGATTTGAAATGTGAAGTGTAGCGAGCTGGTTTAAATGTAAATCTAATAAAAATGATATTACTAAAGGTATCACTGGATAAAATTTTAGCTAGGAATATCGATCAAATTTTTGTTACCAAATTCTACGAAAATTCATCCTTTTTGCCACCTACACTAAGAAATATTTTCTAGCAAAAATTAAAATACTGGTCCACAATTAAATCACAAGCTGAAAAAATCTAAAAAATTACCATACTTACTAGAATATTTAAGAAGCTAAAAGATTTTTACAGTCCGTGACTGACTTAGTTTACAATATTGTAATATTTATTAAAAAATTTATCTCCGTATCTATTATGCGGTAGACTCGACCAAGACGCTATAAATCACCGAAAGTGGTCATTGATAATATCGTTTAGAATACGGTTCTGTGATAAAAAAATCATGAGTCACCAACAAAATTAACAAGATATATTATATATTTATATAAAAATATATATTTTATATTTAAAATCTCAACAAAAAAATGCTAGCACTTGCCATTTTACTCCCAATAACAAAATTGGCCACATGCTAGGGAATATAAGAAGGAATATACTTAATTTTTATCACAGATGAGCATACATTAATGATATAAAAAATTTTTTATTTTTAAAATTATAATAAAGAAGAAACGACTTTATGTGCAATATTATAGCATGCAATTATATATATACATATATATAGCCTTGAAGATACAAATACAACTTCCTGAATGTATGATTTTAGACTTACAAAACAAAAAAAAATTGAAATAGACATTTCTAATATATAGATATAATGCATTTCATATTCATTAATTATTTATTATATATGTGATTTTTGTACAAATAGTCATTGAATTAGTTCATTCTCACAAAGTTCAGGCAGTAGATATTCATTAAATAATATAAATATAACTTGTATAATACAGTAAACAGAAGCTGTAATTTGAAGTCGCATTCCCATTACATGTTTCGTTTCTGAACGCTTTTTGGCCTAAATGTCATTGCAATCAGAGCTTATTTACTTCAATAATAATATCCTTAAATTTTACATTTAACGAACTGATATGGAAATTATCATTTAAAAGTAGAAAGTTAGAGGTTCCCAATGACACGATAGTCTTTTTCTCATAAAAACTCGCGTTAGACTTTGCAAAACTCCATGTACATGAGTTTCGATTTCTTTGAAAATATTGGACGGAAGATGAATAAACTAAAACACAGCTATTGCTGTCTACTAAGCACTTCTGGAAAGGAACTGCCATAAAAAAACTGCCATACAAATATGAACAATTGAACAGAATTGATTTTTCGTTTTATCATATCCACAATATTATATACATAGGTACGTAAATGCATAAGTTTTGAACGTTCAATATGCCGGTATTAGCGATCGTTGATTGCAATATCGCGAGTATACTGCCCCCCCCCCCTTCGACCTAGCCAAACGAGATTAACCGCCGCGCGCCAATGCCGAGGGACGAGCCAGCCTTATTCGAACACTTATGAGGGGGGAGGTGGGGAATATACGAAACTCATTTAATCAATTGCCGAAGGAATTCCGCGGCTATATATACGTAGCGCCTCGGACACCGCGAAGTTTTGCCGGCTCGAGCGCTCACTGCTATCCGTTGATTTGCGAATGCAGCACGTATACACAAAACTATATACTGCTCGGGGATTACTCTAGTCCGGGCAAAGCTCAATGCTTAACTTGTTACTCGGTGCTTTTTGCGAGCCTGAATTAATGCGCTCCGAGTGGGCCTGGTCGTAAGTTCCGATACGACTGACCGGTATAGATATTTTGCAGGAATGTATGTCTGGTATAAAGTAGTGTTATTTGTTTTGATACTGAATCGTAAAAAACATAATTTTCAAATATTCTAAGCTTTTTAAGATTTTTTTAATGTCAAAAGTTCAAACATGACATTAAATAACAAGATCACGTAAAATAAAGTTAGACTAATCAAAATTCTAATAATAGGTTCAAACGATTGAGAACTCAATATTTCCTTCTAAAAAAACAGTTCCTCTTACGACGCTTTTTTTAAAATTTGTTAAAATTGAATAATTTTGTTTACAAGGTCTTTCACATTTATAGAAATTCCTTTTACGCATTTTCAAAAAAAACATCGCTCCTTTATAATTATTTTCAAGTTCGTTTATTTGATTACTATAAATTATTCGAATGAAATTAAATATTATTTAACTAAATTTTCGTGTTCCTTGTACTAATGGAATTAATTTGTATCTGGGAAAATGAATTAATAATATTTTGATCAATTTTTAGGCGCTTCTCCTTCTTGAAAGTAACGCTTTTAAGATATTATTATAGATACTGTAATATATGAAATTGAATAGCTACAATCTAATATCCTTCAAGTCATGTATTTGGTTCAAAAGTTACAAAAGTTTCAATGAACAAACTTTTACACTTTTGCTTATTAAATAAAGATAGAAAAATTTAAATTTCGTTTATGGATAAGCGTTGCTTCTGGATAAAAGAAAAACTGTTTAGTAAACTAATAACTTGATAAATACTATTAAAACTTTTCTTCATTGACAACAGTATGGTGAACTGGTTTCACACTGACTTTTATCACTACAAACCAGAAGCCAAAAGACGTAAGGGTGGTGGATAATATTTAGTGAAAGCCATCTAAAGCGATCTAAAATTCTAAGATTAGCTTGAACGGTCTCTATATATGGTGATGTATATCACGTTTTGTTGACTGTTTACCTTAAGAAAGGCTGCGTAAATATATAAAGAAGAAAGATGCTGCTTAACTAGGATCTCGCTCTGTGTGTCACGTTCAAATGATGGCCAAATCGTTCCAAACTAATTTCGCTCCAGAACCGAATCAGAATGAGTGAAGCGTATGTATATTTTCAATGCCCTGAAAAGAATTCTCCAGGAATAAATGCTTCGTTGAAATATATAGAACCTATTACCAAACTTGAAATGTATTATGAATTCAAAGACAACTCGTTTTATAAAATAAATTAAGAAACAAGAAATAATCACTGAGCTAAACGGATAAATCTTGAAAAAGTGTATCTTACAGGAAAAGTTAAGGGATTAAAATTTATGTAAGACTCTCTAAGTTAGCGAGGTGGCCAAGAATTCAAGTTCCATTGCCCGAGTCCTTTTACGTATTTTAAAAACCAATTAAAAAGAAATTATTAAACTAATTGCAATGGACTCAAAATAGACCGGACTGTAATACCAACACCGAACACTAAAAACGAAACTCGAATACAACCGTCACAGCGCGTTACCTCGGCGCCTCCATCACCTCCAGCACTCGATCCGCCGTCGGAAGTGCAGCCTATAAATCACTCCCGCGTTGCGAGCGACGAGGAACGCTCCCATTGCATATTTGCGCGTCGCCGCGCATCGGCTGTGCGCGATCATCGGCGTCGGCTTAATCGGCGAGCCTATGCAATGCGTGTATGGAAGGAACTGCGGGGGTGGGAGGGTGGCGCGGTGTATCGTAATGTATAGAGCTCGTATCGATGTAGAGGGTGAAACGAGGAAGAGGGGGGTGGAGCACGATCTCCGCTACCTGCAATGCCTGCGCCGTACGAGCGCTCTATACCCATCCTTCTCCCTCCCTGCCTACCGCTCTGTCTTACTTTCCGCGTCCGATGGCTACTCTATTATTCTACGATCTCGTGAATACCCTCAGCAGCTGCTCAGGTAAAACTAATGATAATATAGGTAAAGCTACTAACGCACCTTTCAGTGGTCGCTGGATAAAGAAAAGAATTACGAATTTATTGAATTTTTCGCAGTCTATCGGACTTTTAGGAATGCGTAATTTATTCATTTATCCTATAATAAATGTAAATGTATAGTTACTAAGTAGCATGTATATACTTGCGATGGAAATCGAATTCTCGATTTTATTTCTCATAAAAACTATAAGATATAAAACTCGCTCCACTCTCAGGCGAATGTATCACATTTATTATCACACGTAAACGTGCTAATCCGGAGTTTATTAACAAAATGCCCTAGTTAATGTCGTTGCCAGCAAGATGAATCGAGGGGATGATAGTAGAAGGGATTGCACGACTGTGATATTTTTCATTTTTTTCTAGCAATGTTGTACGAATCAAGCTTCTACGTCTATTTTTGGGATTTAATTTAGAGATTACTCTTATTAATTTTTTAATTTATTTCAAACGAACCAAGCGATGTATTGAAAAAACAACTTCAAATATATTTAACATGCAGATATTATAGAATTATTCTAAATGTTTTCAGAACTATACAAAGGAAAATGACGATTTCGATTTGATCTCCTTGACGTCACGAGTTAATTTCTTAAATTAATATTCGATAGTTCCAGAAATACAGGCAGTGACAGACGCAAAACGCAAGTAACTGAGCTCGTATTTTAACCGCTAAAACGAATCTGTTCATATTCATATAGAAATTTATATAATTTTCATGCAAAATTATTTTCAATTTATTGTTTAGCTGAGTCATTTTGATTCTGATGCATAACTAGAATTGTTTTACCCTGGTGGAAGTCCAAACAAATAGATATTGTCCTAATCTGTAGTCGTTAATTACTCTTACTGTAAAATCTCAAAGGGGATAAAACAAAGCGATGCTATAATAATTATTTTTCTTTTTTGCGGAGAAAATACAGGGCTTGGATTTTCTGTCTTGAATTAATTTTTTTTTCTTTTTATTGAATAGACTACCATGCTAGGATTCCTATGACTATTGAAATGTTCTTCGGCCTCATACTTAACCATCGTCCTCCTAAGAGCGTACAATTTTATTGATTCTGCAGTTATCGTTTCGAGATATTTAAATGGCGCTTTGATTTCCCCATAAATCCGCACTTTGAATTCATAGGATTCAAAAGGCAGATAATGGTTTCTCGCAGTCTACTCGTGTAAATCATTATTCTGGTCTCGTGGTCTATCTTATCAGTATTTTTATAGTTAGATAAAAAAATAGTACATCGGCTGAACTCATATCTGTTGAGGTAAGATAACTTATACGACTTAAAATTAAGATAAATGCATCAAGTGTTTCTGAGTTATTTTTTTACGAACCTGGCAAACCTTGAATAATAACACGTGGTTTAGGGAGGTAATTCTTAGTCTTTTGGAGTTGATGGAATTATTCAATTTTCAACCCCGGTAAAATCGAATGCAGAAGCGAATACTGCCCTGCTGTACCAACCACGTCAGGGTTTTGTCTCTTCATCCGTCATTTTTATGAGAAAAGATCGTGGTTAACAATCATCTGTTAACCGATTGAGAAATAATCGATTTGTTTATGGTATTTAACGTCGCTCTATTTATGCTTCCAAATACCAGTGTTAATCAATGACGGAGGTTTACGATGTGTTTGTAAACAAAGCACGTGTAAATTATTACAGTGGTGCAGTGTCAATCGGACGAGGCCGGGGTTTGAACTCGGATCACCAAGTTACTAGTCCTTTGCTATGGCGATCGAGCCATCGCAGGCCTCAAATAACCGATTTTAACTTTTATTTTTAACAACCCTACTGGTTATAATGTTTTCGAAATAAACGACTTCAGGATCTTCGCCGGGAAAGCCAGAATACAAGGATTCAGGAGTATCAGGAAGGACGAGGGGAGATTTCGTATCGGGAGATACATAAAACAAAGTTGGATTATTTTATATATGTAGGTTTATATGGTCAAAGTTTATACTCATGCTACTTGCTTTACTTCTGCTTGTTTGATCACCCAAAAAGGAACGACGTCAAGTACACGCATTAAAATCTTATACGTATAGAGCAATATACAATATAGAGCATTGTGTGAACTATGATATAAAAATGCAAATTTGGCGCTAAAACATTATTTTGAAATCAATGCAAGTTCACAGAGCATGCAAAGCGCAGGCATAGGGGAATATAACCAATGTTTCTTCGGTATAGAGACCCTGTTGGACTCTGATTTCTTAGAATAAGGTCCAGCGCAACCGATATAGTTGGACAGTGTCTAGAGTTAGAGCCATTATTTAATTTAAGATATTCGGAAATAAAATAACATGAAGAACTTACTGTTATCTACTATAGTATCTTTTGAGGTTTAAGAACTCAAAATTTCTTCTAGTGTAAAAGTTTACAAATTTTACAAACTATTTTGTAAGCAGCACAATTAACGTATGTTTAAAAAGTAAAATAAAAAAGATGTTTTACTATGTTTAAAATTCAAATTTAACATAAAGTAAGCTGCTTTAACAAGCAGTAAGATATAATATAACAAAATCAAAATATTGTTATTGTTGTCCTTGTCGATGTTGTCGTTATTATTCTTATTATTATTATAATTATTATTATTGTTGTTGTTATTGTTATTCTTCTTGTTGTTGTTAATATATTGCATATATATAATATTATATTTTTATATATAATAATTGTATATTAACCAAAATGTACAATTAAAAAATTAAATAAAAAAAATTGGATATATTTTAAACTCTTGACAAAGTTTAAATTAGGGATGAATTACAACATTATTGGAGAAATGCGAAAAATTTTTTTTATTACTGTTATGTCATTCTTTTTTAAGCTAAATGCATTTGATATAGATATATAGACACTCGTATAATAACTGCTGCACTGCGGCATTTCATCCTATTATGTTTAGTATCAGACTCGACCCGAGTACATACAAAATTTGCGCGATCCATTAAAACTAATGTTTATTGCCGAGATATTTGTGTGCAATATTTATTTCCACGAGGGAATTCATTGATCTAGATCTATCGATTTTGTTTCATCTGCAATTAAAACCTATTCAAATGCTCTGATACGATTTATGTTATTTTACTGGATATACAGCTGATCTTATAGTATCTTATAGTCTGAAGATTTGAAACAAAATATTATTATAGAAACTGAGGTAACATCTCATATGCTTACTTATAGTCTACATGATTCATTTAACAAAGTTCTTTAAAAAATCTTTCTGATAATGCTAAAGAAACCGAGTGAAAAAAATTAAGTCGATAAAAGTAAAAGATAGAAATAGGGGAGAATCGTAAGCTCTATGCGCATCATTTTTTATTTTCTTTATTAATTCAAATGAGTTATCTATGTATAAACTTTAGAAGTAATCTTTCGATAAAATTAAATTAGATTTTTTACATAATGCATACATAGGTGTAATTTACGAAATACATTTTTTTATTTAAGATATGTTTTATATATTTTAAGGAGATAATACAAAACTAAAATCTAAGGGTTCATAGATGAAAAAAAGTATTTTCAAGATTTTTAAACAATAAGGAACAAGATTTTCAATTATAAATTATAATATTTGATTATTTATTTTTGGCATTGTGATTCTTTAAAACTAAGCAATTTTAAAACTATAAAATTAATATCAACGAAGCAATAAAGTAATGATAAATTATTAATAAAATAATCATAAAGTAATCATTCTCAATGCAGCTTTCAAAAAACGCGATTATCTACGCGTAATTGGCGTCATTTTTGGCAGGATACGAATTTCAATGACACAGCGACTTTGCTTCGGGAAAACAATCGATTACCCCCACCCCATCTCCACATGACCGCAGGCCATGTTAATCTTGTTAAATCGCGTCGACCCTAGATTTATTGACTAATTGTTATCGTTGGCTAATTAGTCGGGATGGCTCATATTACGGTGCCCGAGGAAGTACTTCACATTAGATTCTTCAGACATATATTGCACCCTTATCCATAATCTATTTCTTTGATATCTTTTAATTATCCTTTTTATCTCTTTCTCTTACAGCTTCTGTTGATGACACAATATTTTTTATGCGCTTGCGTTCGTTTGATAATATGGCGTCGGAAATAATAAAGTAATTTATTAAAAAATTTAATTTACAATTAATGTTCAACTCAGGCAAATCTAATTTATTCTTTACAATATTATCATGTACCTATAGAAACGTAGAAACTAACAAATTGAAATACACAGGAGTGGAAAAGTTAATTCTATTAATAGACAGTTTTTCTCTGTATATTTTTTATACTTTGTACGACGTTGCTAAACTAGGATAAGCAAAGATCATGCTTTTTTTGTGAGTATTTATACATATAAAGATGCCTCCATAGCGAGAGTACTAGTAAGAAATTTTTAACGAAGAAAATTTTAATATAATCGGTTTGCTAGATGTTTGAAAATTGCAGTTTGATAAATTCGTTATTGTCACAGAAAAAACAAAACGTTTGGTTCAGCAATAATAATATTTTCATTCATTTAGAATCTCTTACCACCCGGGAATTTCAAGTTTAAAAATAGAAAATAGTCAAAAGTAGATAAATTTAAGAATAAGCTGAGCGAAGTAGCAGTTGGTGATTCAATCAATTAATTTTCGTGCTATGCCAATTATCTTGATGAAACGGAACTTCTTTCTTTGCCAAATGCATTCGTTTCTCATACAAAACAGCAGAAAATCCACCGAATTGTTGAATTCCCCATATTTGAATATCTTTCCAAAAATTTATTTTTGATAATTTTGTGGCTCAATGACTTCTGTTAGGCGAACTTACAGCGATACTTCTACTCTGCCATTACTGCAACCGACAAAACCAACTGCTATAGTTTAATTTATACTCTATACATTTTCGTATATTAAACATTAATTTCTATTGCCTAACAGTGTCGAATTAAAAATGTCTAATAATTTATCTGTTATGCTGTTATAATTATCATGATATATTTAAATATCTTAATGCTTATATATTTATGGTCTTTCGAAATTCCAAATCTTATGTATTCGTTCAAATTTTCAAATTTTCACAATACAATTTTCTATTATATATACTATAGATTTTCTAAACTTGATGCATTGCATTTTATGTTTTATATATAAAGTACCTAAATAATCGCTAAGACTTTTAATAGAAATTAATTTGGATATGGTCATCTTTCATGCGAGTTCTGAAATATAAGTGACGGATTTGGTTCAGATTGTGTAAGATTATTCTTTGATCATTTTCAAAATAAATCCAGTAAGATTTTTACATTTCTAATATATCGGTACTTTCTTATTTAGAATCAGAATTTATTTATAATTCAATTGGTCAGAGGAATTTTTCTTAACGAGGACCCGCATTTTTAAAACTGGATTCTATGAAAGAAAACATTTTAAATGGAAAATATCCCAGAAACCCATTTAATTAGAACTATTATTGAAATGTTATTCTTTCTACGAACCCGGTGACAAAAATATGTTTATCAAATTTAATTACTAATTGTGAGTAAGAAAGTATTGTATCTTATGAATGAGGCAGCGTTTAGGTTTGAAAAATGGAAAACGTGGGGCTAATTTCGAAAGTAATCAGTCACCTCGAATAATCAGCGCCGCAACTGTCACTCATATTTGGCGGCTACTAGTTTGTTAATTGTACCAAAATGTTATTTAACAGCTTTAATTGAAAAAATGAGTCATGTCAGATTGATTTAATAGCCGAACCATAAAGTGAAGGAAATAGTTCAGAATTAAACGTACTTGTAAGATTTAATACTTATTAATCAAACGATTTTGAGTATATCGTGTTAGTAAACGTCATTTTCATTATGATAAATCTGTTTTTCATAATTTTTTTTTCACATTAATTTTAGATATTTTTGCACTGGTTAAGAAAATTATTATTTTTTACGACAATTCGTAAAACGGAGTTCGATTCGAGCGTAAATGGCTAATTGGTCCGAGCGTAAGAGTAATAATCTAGAAATTCGACATACGTAATATTTCAATTAGAGGGATTACAATAATTGAAGAAAAAAAACTTGTGATGCTTTTATTGTAATATCATTATTTACATACAATTGATTTATAATTAGAAATAGTTTATACAGCGTACATTATTAACTTATAAAATCACTGTGAATGGCAGGAGAGAGTAAAGGCGATGCAACTTAGTTTATAGTGCACGCAGCATTGTGCTCCTGACGGTGTCAACGTATTGCAATTATCAAAGTACTTTCAATGATATTATGAAAATGCGCATGAATCTGCATTAAAAAATTTCGATCTTTTAATAGTTTCCCATTTTACAATTACGCAAGTCTTTGTAGTTGTATGATAATCCAAACATTTAGTCACTGTTCGTGTAGTGGATCCATTTTTTATGCCGTCCGATTATTACAGATACATTGTAATTTATAAAACACCTGAGAAATTAAATTTATTTCCAACTTAATTTTGATACGTAATAAATGTAGAAAATATGGATAGATAAATTGTATGTTCTAAGAAATGCATTATAACTATAATTAGTGTACATTTGAAAATATCATTATATCAATTCTAGAATAACAATACTGCATTATAGATGTAAATATACTTGCAACGATAGTCGCTAATACCCGCGAAGAGGGATGTGACTGAAAATAAATAAATAAAAAAAAATGTTGTTGTTCAGTTGTTGAATATTGAAAAGAAATTTTCCACATGAATTAATACACGAATTTGACAAATAAATCTACTGATATTTTCAAATAGTTATCTTTAAAGTATGATATATTTTATAGTCTATGACTCTGTAGTCTACCCATTGCAACTTGCTAAGAATTTTAGCCAATTTTAAGCTTTAATATAAATTCCTAGGAAATAACAAGATTCTCGCTTTATTTCGATTTAAGCACGTTTACATATACAATTAAACATCAAGTAGGATACGTATTATCTATTGAATTCATAATAAAATAATAATCTAAATCTTGATAGATGGGGCATTTTATTGCGGAATGGCACGATAAGCTCGCATGTACGGGCAAAAATTAATCGACTTTGCCGCAGTTGTTCATTTATAATTTTAAATATAATCTTTCGTTAATAAGTATATAGAATATACGAAGGTAAACCATTTTGGCACATCGTTATTATACACAATATAATTATGCAACATTACAGAAATGGGCAAATTTATAGAATTTAAAGTAAGCGTGTATTAGCTGACTCGGTTAAAAAAAAAACACCTCGCACAGCCGTGCATATATATGCATGAGCATAAGTCAGCGTCCGCGCGGTCGACATCTCCCGCGCTCAACCACCCCTAGTGCACCTATATACGTGCGTCATGCACGTGTGTATATAAAGCAGAGTTCTCGCGCGCGCACGCGCCCACGTGGAAAACGAGCGACGTTAGTGACACACTAAAGCCAGTCGGTCGTTAGGCGATAGGGCGAAAAAACGCGCGACGGGTCGCGTCGCAGAGGATGAGAGGGAGAGGGTTGATCGCGGCCAGCTCGTACATAAAAAAAGATAATAATTGTAAACGCGAACTGCCCGTACACACGTGGACGCGTACGTGGATGTATACATGAAAAGTCGCGCGGGTGCAAAAAAAGACGAACTCCGCCCGAGAGGACCTGCCGCCCCGTCCGCCGTCCAACCCCCTCTCCCGTCGTGGAAATACAGGACGGGAGGAAGCGCTCGCGAGTATGTGCATGTATACGTACACGTATATAGGGGATGTAGAGCGAGAGAACGAGGGGCCGGGCGGGGGGAGGGAGGACAGCGGCGGCGGCAGTATAGGCTGCGGTATATATCAGCGCGTATCGCGCGCGGGCTTATAGTATATGGATGGCCTATGGGCACGCTAACCCACTGACGTCTCTAGGTCACTTCTCTGTGTATGTGGATGTATGTGTGCGTCGCGCGGGCGCGCGTATAGTACCGCATAGAGCCCTTTCCGCGCGCGCGAGCTCACACACCACCCCGACCCCCCCCCCACCCCCGCGACAGCGGCGGCGGCGCGGCTCTTCGCGTCGAGACACTGCACACGCGAGTCGCGTCCGCCTTCGTCCCTCTCTGTCCCCTCCCCGCGTATTTCACCGGATCTCCCCGCGTGTGTACGTGTGTTGGCAATTTGGCTATGTGTGCGTGCACATGCTATATTCATGTGGTGCAAGAGTCTCTGTTGTGCGCACGAGAGTTGTATGCGTATATACGTATATACACATATAGAATAATAACGAGGCCTGGCCAAGTTGGCAATTTTTCGTTTCGACAGGGGATTTTGCAGGAATTTTTCGTCCGATTTATGGGCCGCGATATATTTATAGTCTTTCGCTGCATGTACGTGTGTCTGTCTCTATCTCTAACGCCCTTTTTCATTCTCTTTATCTATCTTCATCTCTATCTATCCGCGTATGCCGACCGTCCGTCCGTGCATCTCCCGCCTACCTTCCTTCCGACTATAGCATTTATATGGATTTTTTTTATCTTTCGGCACAATGGCGTATTTCAGAATTGGAGTCAGCGAGAGGTTGTGGAGACTCTCTCGTTTATGCCAAAGTAAAAAATTTGCCAACCTAACTGCCTGGAGATTTCGTTCGTGCATATACGCTCTTTCGAAAAAAGCTTTTCTCCTTGATGATATGTATGTGTGGAACTTAACTAATTCTATTTTTAACTTTATAGCAATGTTTTGATTTTACACTCTACCTATTTTAAATATTATCTTTTTCAAATTCCCCTCTAATTCCAAACTTTCCAATTTTGAATAAGAATAATTTATTAAATGAGCCGCTTCAAAAAACAATTTTCATTTCTGGAAGTTATTTATAAATATACAATTAAAATATTAACAAAATTTAAATACATTTAATGAAAGTCATTATTTCAAAGAATGTTTAAATTTAATTAATTTAATTATATCATATTTAAAAAGCTTTTTACTATTTTGTTTTAAATATTTTCATTTGCTCTCTTTTTTGCTCTCTAGTTTTCTAAAGATTATTCAAAGACGAACGGTATAAAATAAATATCTACTATTTGTATCTTTAATACTATATACTTTTTGATATATATATATATATATATATATATATATATATATATATATATATACGATAAATTAATATTCGGCACATTACACGTATTTGATGTTAGAATTTTCAGATATCTGAACTAGATTTTTCTAATAACATTAATTTATAAATTCATTACCGAACCGGCAGAAATTTTGTGCAAAAAGAAATAAATTAATTTTGCTATTATTGTTCTGTAAATAAATTAGTTTCTTGTGACTCTGAATTCACGTAGAATTTTAAAACTATACAAAATTATAAAATACTGCAGCTTAATATTCTTTTTCCATGGCTGTGTTAAAATTATTATTTTAGTTATTCTATACATTGAAATGAATTTCAGTCTGAATCTAAAATTTATAATGCATCTAGAAGAGATATGACTTCTTTTTCTATTTGCCCAATGTTTTACATAATTTATCTCCTTTTATATAGCTGATGAAAATTTTTTTGAACAAATTTGTTTCTGAGACAATACAAGTAGAAAAATATCATTCTTCGAAATTTCCTGACATTGTTAAATTTCAATGGATCGTTATAGCAATAATAAGAGCTTTCCATGAAAAACATATTTTAAAAGACGATACGTATAAGTCAAAATTAATCTTTCTTTCGAAAAATTTTAAAAAGTAGTTCACGTGCTAATGAAAACAGGTATTTGAGAGCGAGAATTTCAAATTATAACTGAGCCTTTGTCAAGCAGTGATAAATTATGAATTTGTCATAGATGTCTATATCCTTTTGTACAGGAAGCTTTTATCCTTCAATAGATGTCTTTCCTTACTTCATACTCAAATAATCGATAAACGTCCTCATTGTGCTTCAGTTCCCTCGCGTTTGAATGTCAAGCTTCAACTATGGAATTTTATAATCGGGAATTCTCAACAAATTGTAGAATTTTATTATAAATAGATTAATCTGGATTGATTTAGCATATATAAGCTATGTTGAAATGTATGTACCTATACATAACATCGATAGCGTATTAATTAATCCAGAAAGGAATTATGTTAAAACTCATTTCAATGATTTATCGATTAATGCAATCGTTATTATAATTTTTATTTTAAAAAAGTTCCCCTAATTGTAAATATTTTTTATCGTGAATACAAATGATTTCTTTTTTAATATTTCAAGATTTTTTAAATAAATGGACCATATAAGTAGGTCCATAGAGTATATCATAAGCGTCTAGGAGTGCTATGGCCTTATTAAACAAATCGTAGTGCTATCGTTGCGATTCGTATTGTATTACAATTTATTTTACAAGTTCAGTCGTTAAAATCACAATGCTAACGATCATGCCCATTTTATTCTTGATAACTGAGTGATCTAAAATCGCACACTTGTTTTATCGCGTAAGCTGCCTTCTGCATCGTCGGCGTCTAAACTCTTTTCATTGCTCTGCCAAACGTTTAAGCTCGGTGCATGACGACAGAAATTGGATTCGCGTAGTACGAAACATATTGCTCGCCGCATCCAACACTCGAGAGTGTTGCAATCGTGGTTATAAGAAAAAACAGGCGAAAAGGAAAAAAACAGTAAACTTAGTAAACCCCTGTAAAGTATAAGCAATCGCATACACGGGTAATTTGTCACTGTCGCGTCGGTTTGCCCGAGTGACAAACTATGTACTTGTTTAAAAAACGCCTACTTCATGAACTATAATTGAATAAGGTACTATTATAGCCAACGATCTCGATTCTTTCCGTATTAAAACGCTTTTTGATAAATAATCTTTAACTTTCTGACATTTGAATAGTGCTGATAACATTTTACGATTACATATGCAGGAATTAATTTTCTCCCGCGTTTCATAAAAGTCAATGTAAATCGAAGTATATTTTTTCTTCTAATTTTTAAAACATAATACATAATATGAACTTCTTTTATGTCGCTGGTCACTAATTATATTATTTAAAAGTCGATGGATCGACCTTAAGCCTATCAGTCTTACGTAGAATATCAAGAAGCTCGAGTCCGATTGCCATAGCGATCAAATTGATTTTACAAATTACGCGAGCTTTAAACGTTCACGTTAATAATTTATTTACTTGTTGTTCTGGGTTTGTATACTCTTAAAGTACGTCCCGAAAGTAGACGGCATCGGCAGGAGGATCGCCGCATTTGGAACTGCGCGCATGTTGTCGAGGTATATCAATTGTATTTTATTGCTTTATTGCTCATATTCGATCCGGACGAAATCCTTATATGGTACGGGAAATGTTGACCATCTGGCTTTGTATTTTCAACGAACGAGCTGATTTATTTCCCCCACCACTAGTATAGGGACGTGTAGCGTTCTCTCGGAGTGAACTTCATTTCTGCTTCAGCGTTCGGCGAATCGACTTTTACGCTTAAAGTTCGCATAGATTTGTACACTTACAAAAGGAAAACGGTGTCTCCGATTACTGCATAAATATTACGGAGCGTTGCGTGCCTTCGTGTGTTAGATAAAGTATCAGTTGAACTCGTAAAGCTGGTGGATTGTGCACTCTGCATGCAGGTTTTTGTGGGCAAGGCGAAGAGGCATTGTTGAGAATCGCCCCTGAGCGAATCTCTGAGAGTCCTCCCGTGCGGCTGTGGTGCCGTGGCTACCGTCGGCGACAAGGGCTTCCCGTTCCCAAGACGTTGGGCTCGCGACGCTGTCTAGGAGGGAATGAAGGGGTACTCTCCCACGTGAGATCTCACCCCGTAGTTGCATCTTAGGTGACCTTTTGTTTCCTCATTACTATTATTTTTAGTATTATTCTTGTTATATAATTCAATTTAGTGTTAAACTTGCATTGTAAAATGTTCTGTATTTGTAAAATTCACGACTTTTTCCTCCGCTCGGTAAGTAGAGGTTTTTTATGCCTTTTTTTCTTCATTTATTAAAGGTTGGAAAATAAATTCTTTGCTGTTTATTTACTGCGCCCGAACACACATCATCTATATTATTATTTTTTTTTGTTGTTGTTATTATTATTATTATTATTATTATTATTATTATTATTATTATTGTCATTATTATTACTGTTAATTGATTGACAGTAGATTTTAATTTTAAAATTAGAATTCACGAAACACTTGTAGCTATTTTAAATAAATGCCATAAATAATAATAATAAATAAAACGATGCGTGCGTTAAGTTAAAATAAAAATAAATTACTATTGTTGTACTCCTGCCTCAATGGTGAATTTTAATTTGAAACATATGGTTTCTGATGTTTATGCCAGACCTAAATATTTAAGATAATAAATTGACTAACTGGATATACAGGAATGACAAACGAAAAAAATGAATTTTGAAAGTTAGAATTATAAACAGAAAGATAATAATATTTATGAAAAAGAAGCGAGCGTCTTGCAGAGCATTCCAACCGTTTTTCCTTCATTGCGCGGCTCAAGCGCTTTTGTTACAGTTGACATAGATCTTCAATAACGGTTTCGTGCGGTTTTAGCGGTTCGTTTAGTAAAAGACACCTCTCCGATCCCATTTAATCGTGGATCAGAGCAGGAGCTTTACTCAGCCGACGCTGATGGCTGAGGCTCCCTTCATTTTAAACTTCCTTTACAGATAAAGCTCTTATCTATTGGCCAGACCAATCCAGGATATACCAGGATTTTTCGCGCGACTGATTCTCAACTGACGTTACTATTCGTTATATTATTATTATTATTACTATTATTATTATTATTATTATTACTGTTTTTAATACTTGATTACGAATGTCTTATTTAATTTATGCACCCATTTCTAAATGCACACTGTTTTTAAACATTAAAAAAGTAATTTATTATATATCAAGTCCAATTTCAAATAGACGGTATATTTCTGACGAACGACCATTGGTCCTTTTGGCCGGGGTAATGTCTCGGAGGAAAAAAACATCGAGAATCCAGAAACAGAGGGAACACGCGACTCGAAGAAATGTTTACGACTTCTTTGCCGGAGGAGGGGGCGGGGGTGAATGCATCCTTATATATGCAGCACAGCGTGGGCAATAGATGTCGTAAAACACGTCTCTATCCAGCCCGTACGCCAAACAGCATCACTCCACGGATTCCCTTGCCGTAAAAGTTTTTAAGTAGCCTTTTTATATCCGCGGCAACGGTCAAACGAAGCGTTATTACATAGATCCCGCAACTTTTCGATTTATCGCGCAGGTTGCTCCTCATTCGGTATTTTTCCACCGTCCGCAATATTTCGGGCTTTATTGTTTGGCTGAATTTTACCCGTGGAAGCTTGACTTTTTGTTATGATGAAGAAGATTTAGGGAGAAGTGAAAGCCCTTATTCGACGAAACCAGCAATTCTTTTATTTTCGAAGGTAATTTCTTGAGAGTGGGGGAGCTTGACCTGAAAATGCTTAGATTGATTTTTATATTATCCAGCATAGAGGTTTATTTGACACAGTTGACGCTGAACAGACTGAAATTTTAATGTTTCATCTAAATAATCGATTGATTCAAAATAAAATTAAGACACCGAAAAACCTCGTTTAAAGGAATTCATTAAAAATTTCATTCAAATCTAAGAAGGTTACATTCGTAACCGACGTGTAATATAAATTTATTGTTCAATTTAGCTTTTTACAAAAAATTGAAAGAATGGATGATATTAACTTTAGTGGTATAATTATTTTAGTGGTACAATACGAAGTCCTATATGGAATCCATAATAAATCCATAGTAAGAAGATACGATAAGTTAAATGTTAAAACTTTCAGCAACTGTTAAAGTTATTCAGCTGTACTATTTTTTTAAACTTTATTTATGCGGATTTTTTCTCTCTTTCGGACAATGCTCTCTGTCACATGGAGTTTAGTGTTTCTCAGTTTTTGGCGTTTAAAGGCATCGCAACGTTACCACAACCGCCCTATTCACCGGACATGTCACCCTGCGACTTTTTCCTATTCCCCCACTGGAAAACTCGCTGGAATAAATGTATAGATGCGGGCGAGGACTACGTTGAAGGCGATCGCAGCGATTTAATTTTGTCGCATTACTTAACTGTCTGACCTCGTATAAGATAATGAGCTATAAACTATTAACTATTGAGCGATAGAAAATGGCGAGGAAACCGAATTTCAAATTGTTGCGAGATCTGTATATCGAGCATGACATGAACAATTTCAACTGTAATGATAAGTTTGCAAATTAATCGCTAAGTTTTAAGAGAATGTTATATGTGGTGTTCAAATCACAAACTCAGAAATTTTTCCGTTTCATTCCTTTATTACTGTCCAATTTCAACAATCCGATATCATTTTTTATTTACAATATATATATATATAACCGCAGTTTCTAAAGCTACTGCAATTACATGCTTATTAAAGAGTTAAATTGTTTCTTTAAAAGCCAAATATTAATAGTTTTGGAAAAACCATGTTCACAAAAGTCTTTCATTTTTCTTACCATCATTTTTCTTACATTTTGTCAAAGTTTTCTAACCTCTTCGGGCTTGTTTAACATACATAAAAATTGAACATTAAAAATAATAAGACCGTTAAAAATATTTATTAATAAAATTCAAAACAGTCGACATAAGTATAATTTTTCATTTTTAAATTATGAATTCAAAGAATAATCGTTAAACAAAAGAAATACCGTTTATTACGAATTTAATACAATTTAACATTTTCTATAAAAATAAATCAATTAATTAAAGTTGTCATCGATTTTTTCGTTGCAAAATTACACTATGCCTTCAAAATCAATCGTTCCAAAAAAATTGGATTCTATGAGTAATATATAAAAATGGCTGATATATGATTGACCAAATTTGTATTTTTTCCATATTTTTAATTTGTTTTAATACATAACACTGGACCATAAATGGAAAAAATATTTTCCATTAGTCTATTAAAAATGATTAATTTTATAAAAGATGTAATGAGTATAAAGTAACGTTAGTTCATTATCGTTAATTTCAAGGGCAGCTTGATCACTATCTAATAATTATCGAAATTTTGCGTAAAAAATTGCAACAAAATCATCACCTGATCAATAGTCCAAAAGTAAACTAGATACACACACATACATTGTATTCTTTTACATTTGCAGGATAACGATGGAACGGGATTGAAAGCGTAGACGACGCTCTGCAAAAGAAGGAAGAAAGGATTCGCTCTACCGAAATAAAACGAAACGGAAAAGGAAAAGAAGAAGAAGAAGCGTGGATCCATCTCTTTTCTATCCTCCCCCTCTCAGTGGAGCCGCGTGTCTCCATCATCGACTCGATCTCGACGCGTGACCCGGCCGTGGACGTTTTTCCGACGACTCCACCTGCACCTATCGATAGGGCAACGTCTTCGTTATCCTCATAAGTCAAAAACTGTAAGTGGATCGAACTTTATGCTCTCTATATGATTAAATATCGATGCACAAAAGAACATTTGTTCAAATTAAATTTAGGGCCGCTTTTGTTGGCGAATAATTCAAAAATTCTACTTCGAGATTCCCTAATGTATGGGTTGTGTATGTCCGACTTAAGAACAATCTTAAATACTTTATATATACTTATATAATTTGTTCCGAAACAGTTATAAATTAATTTAATATGCATGCTGTATTCTAACCAACAAACTAATTTAACAAGCTTTAACTTTATGCTTCGAAACAGTTTGTCCATTGAGAGACTATTTTTTTATTATTAAAACGATTCTTAATAATAATATTTAATTTCTTCTTAGTTTTACAACGATGGTAAGACATTAAATTTGTATGCCTAATAATTTTATTCCATTTACCATAAAGTAAAACTATCATTTGGCAGATATATTGGTTCTTCATATTTTTCATGTATATATCGTAATCTTATTTTTTGATCCAATTCGAAATCCAAATACTCAACATATATTATATAACTTTTTTGACGTCTATTTTACCATGCGAAAAGTAATCATTATATAGGAAACATTAAAAAATCAAAAACCTTTAAGTACATTTAATTTTGTTTTAATACACTGGCATTTAAAATGAAATACCTTCATGTCGGGGGAATAATGGGGCTTCGGCTGTCCCAGTCGTGATGAAAACTTCAATGAACGTGAAAATCCGGACCGGCACATCGCGAAAAAAGGGAAGGAAACGAGTTACGGAACAAAAGATCAGAGAGAAGAAAGGGCGCGCGCGGGCACGTCGCCATCAGCGTCTCTGAACCTACGAGCGAGGAGGCTTGCATCGATGAGCAAGGTATTATACCATTTATACACGCCGCCGTTGGCGCTGCTGCGCAAGCATATAGAAATGGGAGGGTGCGTGTGCGTCCGTATTTGTATACTCGCATATTACGCAGTGATATATACGTCACCCGCGAGCTAAAGAGCGCGAGAGCGAAGGGGGGGGGGAAACCCGGGACTGTTACAATTTACGAGAGAACGCCCCGCGGGCGAGCGTAGATATATACGTATATAATGCATATACAGAAGCCGAGCACCTTTCCCGTATTGTCCATTGTATTATTATACTCCTCCCTAGCCCCCCGATGCCCCACCTTCGCACGATGCTTATTTATGTGGTCGCGCACTCGTATATATATATATATATATAATCGGGTATAGAATACACCTCGACGGAGCACACGCAGCGAGGATTTTGCCGCAGTTTAATAAGTATATAAACGCGGTGCGCGCGGGCGCCGCGTTTATTAAAATTCGAGCGGGCGAAGAGCGCGGGGAAATTCGTACTCGTCGGCATCGCGGGGTTAATAAATACACTTACGCGTAGCGCTGATGCATTTTTAAGACTCTCATTTGCAGAAGCTGCGTCCGCAGCACCTGCGCGGTCATTGTCCAGAGAGAGAGAGAGAGAGAGAGAGAGAGAGAGAGAGAGAGAGAGGGAGGGAGCTTCGTGGATTCACTATTGTATATCTATATAGTCGCGTGTACTCTATGTATGGCGGTTGACGAGAAGAGCCGCGAGTCTTCCTAACTATATATATTTAGGATTGCGAGCAACACGTCCAAATTCAATTCAATTTGCAAATAAACCGTCCTTCAGAATGGGAATGCAGAATTTTGATATATATATATAATATGACATTTTCAAACATTTTCTTTCGTGACGTGTACGTTAAAAATTCAAAATATACTAAATATTAGTTTTTGTACCTTTTCAACTTTTCAAACGTTGTAGTAATGCAACCAAAATTTATCTAGAATCCGATATATTTTGGCTTGATAAACATAATTTCATAGTCTCTTTCTAGTTTTATACCAAAGCTTTGAATTTACAACAAAAATTATTCAAATGCGGAAGAATTAAGTTTAGTTTAACATTAGTCTTTGGAATAGATTAGTTAACGGCTGTTCAAGCGACCGTAAAGTACGAATTTACGATACGCAATAGTATAAAAAAAATTAATGCAGATGAAAATTTAAAAGTCGAATAAATTGACGAAATATGTTTTGCAATAAATTCAGTATGCCAAAGATTATTTCATAATATTTACAACGTTTATATCAATAAAGTTAAATTTAATGTTTTGAAATATCCCAAATACGTTTCAGACGAAATAAATAACAAAATATAAATGATATGTCCTCTAGCATACATTATTCTAATGTACTATTATCAGATCGAGAGAAAAATCAAAGAGCTTTTATATTTAAGACTAATTAGCTGTGATAGAATTTGGGACATATTTGTGGTAGATCATTAATGCAAGTTCGTACTACTATAAGAAATGTAGACAATAATTTTAATGCTCCATTAGATGGGATATCATCGTTATATCTCAAACAGTGTTTTAATTCTTTGAATAAATCTATGCTAATATTTATTGATAAAACTCTAACTGCTGATTAAATTTCAAATAAAAGAAATCGCTGATATAACATTAAAATTTTTTGTCCTCTTAGATACCATTATGTCATATAAGTTATCTATATCTCTGCAACCAGCTCTCATTGAACAACATAGTTTTGTTAAAGATAAATCACTATTATGAATTTCATTGGTTTCAATATCGACTACTATATAGAGGCTTGTAAGTTATGAAAAATGAAACTCTATTTTTCTATTGTTCAATTAATACATATCGATTAGAACTCAATTACCTGTTCGCAAATAGATAATCACATGTCTTCCGTAATGGGATTTCTTCGCAAGTTCTACAAAGAGCTTAATTGGGACCTTTACTATTTTCCGTATACATCATTTGTGCCATAAAATACTCCGAGTGCTTACTTTATGCGAATAATTTGAAAATATTCACAACCCTTTCTAATCGTATAGATTTCTGCACATGATAACATGATAAAGTCAGTATAGTAGAATGGAAGTTGTATTTCTATAATGTTGTGACATTTTTCCTCGAATTATTTATAACTAATATTATTTATAACTAAATAATTATTTATAACTAATATAATTACTTATAACTAAAAAGATACTGATTTAAAATTAAACTATGGTTTTTTGCATACTAAATGTTCAGCTTTAATTTTTCCTATGTCTTGCTTGAAAAATATATTTTGTTTCAAATATTGAAAGTCAAAATACTGCAAGGCAATGCATTCGAAAATCTTTATAAAATTCTTGTCATCTTTGCCAAATAATTTAAAAGCAGGCAATTATAGATTAATTTGATAAGGATTAGTAATCGAAAAATCATTGGAAGTTTGTTAGATCTCTCTAAAGGTAGAATTAGCATTATAATAATACAATAGAAATATGTGTATAATCAGAATATAGAAGTATTTCAAGAATTTCAAAAATTTTAGAAAGGATGATCATCGATAGTATGCACGAATGAATCTGTTTAAGAGAAGCTGTAAAAAAAAGGTTAGGATTATAGGTTAATTCGTCGAACTCCTATGGTGATTGCTCCAGTTCCACACGAGTAGACATATCGCGTGACTCGTAAGCGTTAAAGATTTCTTTTGCTCGGGTGTTTATAGTTAAAAGCTAAAATTTTTTCAGCAATTTCGCGGCGATTGCAATGATACCCCATAATTTTACAAGTAATTTAAAATTTTACTGTACCTCTGATATTTTGTTACAAGTAACTAGCATATTTGACCGCAGGTATTTAATTGTGTATGCCGCAATTATCAAAACAGTGTAAGTCAAGTACAGGGAAGCGTTTTTAAATAAGCAAATTAACTTACGGCTTATGTAATGGAGAGCTACATTAATGTAGCCATGTTTAAAAGCTATGATTAAGATATAAGACCTACCCTAATGTTAAGTTATTGTTATAATCAATGGAAAACTTAAAAAATAAACGTTTAAAAATTGCCAAATTGACGGAATTCTGAAATTCTGCATTATATAGAAAATGTATCTGAACAAAGTAAATTATGTAATTTATTGATATAATCTCATTTCAGGTCGATTTTATTTTATTATCTATTTTTCCTATACTATAATATCTTATTATTTCATTAGTGTGCATAAATTACACATACCTTTGTATATAGATCTTGCTTCGCACCATAGCACTTAAGTTTAAGCACTCTCTTAGGGTGCACATACCCCCATATAATTAATATTCTTCGATTTGTTCTTAGTATAGTGATATGATATCAATTTTAATAAAAAAATTTCCTAAGTGTCAAAATTATTTTAATTATAAATGTTAATCATTATATTTTCTCCATAAATTAAGAAACATATGTAAATCGATAGCTGTGATAAATAAAAGCAAATATTCTATTTTTACTAATTTTGTATATTAAGTTTTTATTTTTTATTTCTATTATCAATTCAAGGCTTATATGAAGAATAAAAATAAATTCAATATTGTGAAGAATTTTTTAGTAAAGCAAAATGCTTTTTTTAAAGTGGAATGTATATATTATGTAAATCTAAATGAACTTATTTTAAATTCTTGAAAAATAGGTTAAGCCATATTTATAATGCTCCTTTTTTATACAAAACTTTATCCACACTTATTGCCAGCATTATAAATATTGTATTTAAAAAATAATTTCAAATTCTTAGTTTGATTATGTAAGTAAATAATGATTGGATTGAATAAGAAAATGTTGAGTCATATAAATATTAAAACACTAAAACTAATAGCCGAAGTTTTATTTCTAATAAAGTATTGTTATTATTATATCATGATATTTTATTATTTTGTTTTTTAGTATCAATTGAAAGTATAAATAATTAAAAACGTTGGTTTTTTACGTATAAATATAGGCACCATTAACGAGAATTGTGAATGACAATACAAGTAATAAAAAAGTTTTTACCAATTAGTGGGAAAATAATCAAAACTATATGTCGCTGCTTCTTGGGCAAAGTATAAGTATGGGTTTAATGTAGATATAAATGACAGCTAAGAGCATCCAAATCTTGCTCCTTAGAATTAAATAAGTGAAATTTTAACTTATTTTGTGAATTAAATTGATGACTTTATTAATATAAATGATTATGCACTTATTTGGTTAGTAATTTATAAACTTTATTAATAAAGAATAATATCAACACTTTCATTCAGTTCTATGCTATGTAAACTTTTATCATCATTTTATTCCTTTCAACTCAAATTTATCCTAAATTTTCATCTCAGATCAATCAATGTCAATATAACAGACGTTCCACGTAGCATTAAAACTGCATTTGGTTTAGAAAAAGCTTATGCTTGGATATATATATTCCATCACCGTGTTGAATTTCACGACGGAACCACGCTAATATGTTAATCGCTTGAGTCTCAGCGGCGAAACTCCGATACGCCTGCAACGAATCGCAAGTAAAAGCCCTGGCCGCGGGCGAGCGAGAAGTGCAGACGGCCAAAACTAATTGTTACCAGAATACGAAGCGACTGTTCTTGGCGAGGAAGCCTATACGTTCGAGGGGTTCCGTGGATTATGTGTGCCATCTGCATTATCTGCGCCAACTTATATATATATATATATATATATGTATATATATATATATATGGAGGGCAGAAGGGATAGGAGAAAGAGAGAGAGAGAGAGAGAGAGAGAGAGAGAGAGTCAGTGTCGCATCCAGATACGCTCTGGCGCCACACCGTGCTTCGAAGTGACCCTGCAAATTGGAAAAGCTATATATGATATGTATTTAAGGAGTTCTGTATAGACCAACCGCGAAACCGCGCCAAGTCAGTGCGAATAATTCGGGCGAATAATATATTTAATTATTATTATTAGGCCGGGCGTCGAGTGTCTCGTCGCTGGATTCGCGAAATTGCAGAATTTCGAGGAGGTTCATAGGCGACTATTTTCAAAGGTTGTATTGCGCTCAAAGGACTTCTATATATGTGTGTGCCTAGTTCTTACACAGATGCACTTGGGATGAAAAGAAGTCGCATTCAAAACTTAAATAGATCAATTGTCCTCATTTTCGAAGTACGCTTTAAACATAATGATCGAATGAGCTGTTTTAGTTTAAAAAAAAAATTACGTGGCGAAGTTTTGTCAGCACTTGACAGATTGTTTCCAAACATTGTGAAACGTGTTCGGTTGCTACATGGTTATTAAAGTTTGGTAAAGTTTAGCAGCATGTATGAATAAGCCAATTCTGGCAATATTATAGGCAAAGTTTTGGGAACATTTGGCAAAGTTTGACAATGTTTGTCCGTTCGAAGCTCATTACTGCAATATATCGAAAACAATTTTACCAAACTTTGTCCAACTTGATCAATCATTAGCAGACTTTGCCAACTATATAAAATCGACTAGAAAATAGATTACTTCTCCCTTTACATTATTTTCTTTTACAAGGCGGAATCTTCTAACATTGATAGTTTAAAAAAGCTCTGATACATAAAGAAATTCACAATCAAAATTTTATAATGATAAAAAAACGAAACATGTAAATGCTACGCGATTAAGCGACAATGGAAATGGAAAGTAAAAACATAAAAATATAATTATACATATGTCTATATTGATAAAATACTTTTGTAAACATATATTGGCCCTCTCATATTTCCATTTTTTCATATGAAATATTTACAAAATTGTAATTAAATATTCAAAAATGGTAATTAACTTACTATTAAAAATTTACTTAATTATTTATTACAAGGTCTTTATTTATACTGAATTAAATATAAAAACTAAACTTTTAACGAAACAAAAAACAGAGAAAAACTATGAAGATTATTGATATTTGAAAATGTTTTAAAACTTTTTTAGCTCGTTAACGAACTTATTCAGTAATAATTCTATCTGATATTTTGTACGTGCTGGTTTTTTATATATCTCTCCAGATCTTTTCTCTGCTTCTTTTCTTCGTTGTGTTCGAGGCATAACAAGTTTAATTAAAAAACTTTATCGGTTGTGTTTCTATTTCTTTAAGATACTTCTCGATATTTTCTTATTTCCGGTATCGCATTGATGAGGTCAATGCGGTGCATTGCCATGGCTAATTCATATGTTTTCCTCGTTGTTATGTATTATATATACGAATAATCAATTCTTCACCTGTTTAATCGTGCTACGTTGTTCTGCAGGTAAGGTTGATTTCTGTTCTATATGCTGTACAATATATTCCCTTTATTCTATGTACTGTCACTTATTCAAAATACCAATATCTGAAATAATTGTTTTTTTACAAATAAATAAACAGTGAAAAATCATATCGTATATCAAGCAGCGCGGAAGCGCCTGAAATTCAAGTACAATATATATTTGAAGAGATTCGAAACATTTCTTGTTTATTTTTTTTAATATTTTTATTACAATTACTATCAATTTTAGAAATTTTTAACATTTATAATATTTTACGTTAAAAATAAAAATATTCAATTCGGCATATAATATCTTGTACATAATAATAAAATATGAGTATATTGAACATTTTACAGCGTTATTGCGAACTTTAATTATTCAAATTTTTCACTCTCGACAGCATTTAATTTTCCTTGCTATCCCGCTGCAAAATTGGATTTTATGTTATATGCGCTGGGAAAAATTTGTTTTCAAAACTTGTACGTAATGCATTCACGATTATCGCAAAGCCGATCTCCGATACCGGAAATAAGCGTCCCACGTTACGGCTACGCTCACTTATAGCTCTTCCGATATATTTGAAAGGCGCCAAAGGGAGAACCCGAAAAAAGAATCTCTCGGTCCGCGGGGAGGGAATGGGATGAAAGACAAGAAAGCAAAACAAACAAAAAAACAAACAGTACGGTGCAAAATCAATTTCATTTCTTTATCGGAATTTGATGGGTCCACGAACTTTTCTATTATACTTTTGCGCTCGTGCAAACCGAATCCGGGAAGGAAAATCCTCGGAATTTCAAATACTTGCGGACTAACAGAGAGGCGCATATGTAAATAAAAATAAATAAAATGCTCCATATATAATTAACCTGGAAGGATATTGATTCCCTACGCACCGTAGAAATTGGATTATACATTCACGAGAGTTTTATTTTTATATCCATGTCAGACTGTTGATTACGGAAGGACGATCGTTTCAGTAGTTCACAAAAAACTAAAATGTTCTGAGGTACGTGTTATCTCCCTATATAAACGACTATTAAAATACGTAGTGAGTATACAAAGACGATTTCTCAGCGAATATTTTCTTTTTAATTCTACCTTTCAAAGCTAAAAAGAAAAGTTTGATTATTCGAAAATAAAGTTTATGTATAAAAACATTAATTTTTTTTAAATTTAATTTGGATATTTTTGACTAAGCGTATTAGCGCATTCGAAGAGAAGAACTTAAGTTTAAATAAAAATATTTAAATAGATCTATATTCGTAAATGAATCATTTATCTAACAATTTATTATTGAAAAATCACTTAAATATATCACAAAGTTTAAGCTCCCTGCGCTAAATAATGCAACAATCATACGTCTCTTATGGAATTTTAAATAAAATATTTAAAAAAAAACACTATTAATTCAGAATATGAAAATATGTAGTTAGTTTAGTTAAACTACTCCTTAATATCAAAGAAATCTTTCCAAGGGTAAAAGGTGCAATGACCCGGGACGTCGCCCAGCCGTAACATCTAGGGCCGTTGGCTGGCTACCCGCGAGGGCTGCTATACCGACTGGCGCCCGACCAAACGAGATATACTTCTATGCAGTACCGCTACGTTGTACCGTCTCTTCAATCGCAAGAGTAACATACGACACGCACCACAGCACGCATCGCCGAACGGCTAGTGCCGCTTTAGGGAGCTTATGAGCACGCGCTTCGAGAAACTCGAGAAACTGTCTGGCAAATTACTCTGCAATCCTGCGCTAGCCGGTCCTTCAGTACTCCCGTCGCCGACTTAAGGTGCGTCTAGACGGCTCACAGTAAGAGCTATACGATACTCGAACGTCATCCTCCCCACGATCTCCTTCGGATCTGAGCTTTGGTACGTCCAGGTACGCGTTACCCCGCAAAAATTGTAAGCTGAGTGCACCGCGTTCGTGGTTGAGCCTGGGTACATCCGGGTCAGTGTCCTTGGATCTCCCATAGACCTCGACGCATGCAATAGGTACAGGGTTAATGCGGGGATTGGTCCGGTACCAGATTGTGCGCGATGGAGTAAATGCATGATTGCTAAGCTACGAGACAAAAACAGGGTGACATACACAAACATACACTAATACCAATACAGATGAATTGCCAATTGTATCAGGATTAAAGATGAGGAATTAAATTATGCCCATTCACTTTTGCTTCTCCGAAACCCTATACCAAATTCTGGCTTTCGTCGAAGCGTTCGGCAGCGGGAGTCATACCGGTATAAAGTTAACAAAACATCTATTTTACACTAATATTTTCGCTTAAAATTAATTAATTTTTCTTAGAAATTGAACATTGGCAACACTGTTTCGCTTACGCTGACATGCATTTCTGTTTTTAAAATACGATATTAATTTTACTTTCTGATCAAGATTTGTTTCGTAATTGGTTTCAACTGTACTGGTGAGAGATATTCTTATAAATGAACTAACAATAAGTAAGACATTATTTGTTAAATGGTGACGGCGGTTGTCTAATTTCATATTCCAAAAGCGTTGAATTTATTCTCTAGGACTTATTTCTTGAAACGCTTATACTTAATCTAACATTTGTATCCACGATCTTTAGTTGGTGCTGTAATTATCAAAGTAGTAACTTACAGAAAGACATTGATCACTTCCATGAATAAATCCATTATAGTTGTCCAGCAATTCTGAAGTTTATGAACTGTCTGACATCTTTTACTTATCTTTTTTTATCATGATGTTCAAATCTATCGCGATTTCGATATCTAGTGTTTTTATTCACTAGATTTTTTCATTCCTTAGTCAAAGATTATAATTTAGAATTCTTCAAGGAAACTTGATTGGGTCTCTGTTATTTTAATTATTTGTGAATGATACTCTTGATTCTCTCTGCTGGTGATCTTATCATAAGTATGCAAATGATTTCACAATCTTTGTAAAGGCAAATTTACAGATTATTCGAATATTATTAAGCATGTTAATGAAGATATTTTCAACCTTTCATCCTGAGCCCTTTCAACCCCTTATGAAACCTCTTCTCAAGCCTCTGAATTGTTGATCAATTTTAATAAGACACAAGCAATTTAAATTGACACGCGAAACTTTATGATCCGTCTAAATATAGTCGTTTCATCGCCGTTCTGTACTGGGACGCATCATTGTTATATAACTGATCGCAAATACTTTGCTGTGCTCTCCATGCTTAAAACATTTAAAGACTGTCTGCCTTTTAGTGGTCAAATGATTTATTTTTCTATATTTAAATATTATTGCACAACCTTATTTCTAGATATCTGATTTGACTTCGTATTAAATTAAGTCAATGCAAAAATTCAGCAATCCATTTTACTTTACATATTAGTTGGTTTGAAAATATTTTACTTGCTTATAAATCATAGGACATAGTACCGTATATTTTAAGACAAAGGACATTCTTACATGAGTTGTACATTGAATTGTAAAAAGTTAAATGCTTTGTTCAAGACATTTGTGCTCCGTATGTAGGGGTAAGCTAGGAAAATTTGTCTCAGCATTTTCCGTCTTATGTCGGCGAGATACTACAGTAAGCCCTTTACCTCCGCCTCTCCATAAATACAGAAAAATATCTGAAGAGCAGATGCACCGAGTGTTATAAACAGAAGAATAGCTGTTGACCATGCTGAGGAGGAGAGGGAGCTGTGAATACACGTAGAAGTAATAAACTTCCGCCCGGTCACACGGTAAATACGATCTCTAGGAGTGTGCCTATGGAGAAGGACCGAGAGGAATTGGGCGTTGATTTTCTTCGGATGGGAAAAAACGCTAAGGTGACAGGCAGTATTGTCCGTTTCGTCTCTGCGTGTGAATCATTCTCCGTCTAATGTTTTTGTACGCTAAGTGTACGCAGCGTTTTCGATTATCCGTTTGAATCGAACCTCGTGCTTAAGTGCGTCACGAATTATATTTTGTGTGAGTTACGAGGTGGTGCTCGTGTCAAACCAGCGACTCCTGCAGAGCGTTCTCATGTCTCTGTCGTGTTTTGTGCTCTTTTTCTGCCTTCGGAGCTGCGGTGCGCCTAGATATTGTGAAAAACACCTTTTGCTCGACTGGGGATTGACTGTAGACGAGCACCATCAGCATCATATCTTTCTTTCTCTCTCTCTCTCTCTCTCTCTCTCTCTCTCTCTCTCTCTCTCTCTCTTGGAATGGCCGGTCTGTTTCAGGTATCGTATGATGTGAGGTAGTATAATTTCCGTATTTGTGTGACTTTGAAGCTGAATACGTTGTAATAATTGTCGTTGTCATCGAATTGTTTATATTAATTCACTTTCCGTGTTTATGTATTTAAGTGCAAATATATTTATTATATAACACACTGATATTTTAAGGGCTTTTCTCCCACCTTATGACTGGGGTTTTTATGCCGGCTAAATATCAGTGTTTAGGTTTATTTATTAATTAAAGATTTTATATGTTTAAAAACTCCTGTATATTTATTTACAAACATTGCATCATCCACCTGTACGTCACTTTAATATTGATATATATATATATATATATATATATATATATATATATATATATATATAGAAACTTACTCGAGTCAGGTAAGAGTTACTTTGTAATTATTATAAAATAAAGACATGCTTTCATGTCACGAACCATGGGCATCTTTTATATACTTTTGATATTTAATTTAAATTTTATTTTATTTTTTATTAATTTTGTTATTATCATATCAACCTCATTCGTGATATGCTTTGTACTATGTATTTCAAATCTTGCTTGACTAAGACGGACCGTAGTCTTTAATCTAATCTCACTCCTACTCTCACTCTTTCTCGCTCTCACTATCTCTCTTTTTCGATCCCTCTTTTTCCATTAAAAAAAATATATTCAAAGAGCCATATGAACCCATAATATGCATTCATATCTACGTAAATCCGGAAACCGAGGGTTTACAGAGCGCTCGGGAGAATCACGCTCAAAGCGAAATAATTAGTAAGGTGGAAAATAACGTTGCCGTGACACGGCTACGAGAATAAAATAAAAAAATCCGAGTTGAATGGTAATCCTCGCCTTCAAAAGCCGATGCATCTTGTTAATTATACCATTGCGCTGTACTGTGTATGCAAGAAAACATGCAAGATACGAGAGAACGCCTGACCTCTTTATTAAAAAGTTTCGATTCCAAAAAAAAAACAGGCTGTCCTGCGAGATTTGAGTGCGAGCTGTGTTATGAACAAAAAAGTGGAATTATTTTATTCGTCTAATTTCTTACATTTTTAATAAATTATATTCAAAAGTATATTTCCAATTTTAAAAAAAAATCTTAGGGTGATAATCGTGAAAATATTTATAATTTTTTTTATTATTATTTATCACTTCGTTTTTCCAAAACAAAAACTAGAAGGATTTATTGAAATATATTAGTTTTGGTCGCAAGATGAAAAATCCTGCTACTTATTTTTGCAAACATCAGGATTTTATTGGTTTTCAATGCAAATGGTGGAATGTGATGTGTCTGTAGAATTTATCTTCTTATTTTAGATAACTAATACAACTAAAAATCGAATTTTGAATAGAAAATAATATTTTACTACATTATTATACGTCATTAAGATTCAATAGTTATTCAAAAAATTATTAAGTTAAAAGCTATTAATAAATAAGTTAAGAAACCAAAATATTATGATTTCGATTTTAATAAGTCTTTATTAAAAATTTGTACATAAGGTTGTAAATTAGTTTGAAGTTCAAATTCGAAGGTCATGGTATGCCCTTCAGCATCCGGTGTTCTCTCTCCCAACATAAAACTCTAAAATTAATTTCGTATATATTAAATGTTCAGCTTATCGAAATTGGATTGACATTTGAATTGCGTAACGTTTCAAACCCAGCTTAATTTAGTAATTTTATGATTTGAATATATTTTAAATATATTTGTGAAAACAAAAAAAGTGAAATTTAGCAATTTTTGTGAATAAAAAGTCATTACCTTATATCGAGAGTTAGAAAGTTGTCCTAACAGTTTTATTTGTTATTCAATAGAACAGGTTTCCAAGTGATATTTATGTTATAAAAAATTCTTATATCGATTAGTCTACAAGTTTGGCTCAAGTTCAAATCCTTTTTTCCCCCAAATAAGTTTACTGTATATCTTTATTTATCACTAGCGTGTGTGTATATATACGCTTATACGCATATGTGAGGTAAAATAAATATTGTTTGTAACTATTGTCGATAAACGATTTGAAAAATATTAATATCATTGTAAAAATATTAATAATATAATATTATAAATTATGGACCAATGAATTACTCAGTTTGGTCTATCATTTATCTTTTACCTAGTTGTCAGAGTGATGATGAACCGACCTATCGAAAGCATTTGAAAACAAGTTTTTACAAATAAGATTTCTGACAGATAATGAGTTCAATAGATGCCAATACACAATATCTCCCGTTATGAAATGAAAGCATATTTGTTAATATTTCTTTTAAATAAAAATCTAATCTTATTTATTTTATATTACTATACATTCCATATATAGTATATTAGTAAAATATCGAAATCATAACGGATAAAGAAAACATTCGTATTATCTAATGATCATGTATACAATTGAGTAGTATTTTATGTCACTATATATATATATATATATATATATATATATATATATATATATATATATATATATTGTACGTAAATATTAATAAATAAAAAAAAATTCGAATTATCCCTCTATCATTAATTTGAATGTATTTCTACGAATCTGCCTACATGTGCACGAAAATTTAGTTCAATACTCCATGAGCGCAGTCGAGAAAGCGCCTCTAATATGTATATCTGTATATGTGTGTATATATATATATATATATATATATATATATATATATATATATATATATATACAAACACAAAGTGAACTTTCGATCTTGAGCCAATGCTTTTAGAATCGCCAAAAGGCTATGACAACCCTAGACCGTGGGTCCAACCACCTTGTTCCAATAACCCCCCCCCCTCCCAACAAACCACACACACACGCATACGCGCGCGCTGCACACACACACACACATAGTAGGGCAATGCTCTTCAATGTTAACTAACTCAAACTGAGACCCGCTAGAATGCTTCAGCATTCTTTGTGACTAATGAAATATTCATGTACCGAAATAATAATAATAATAACATTAATAATAATAATAATCATTAAAAACTATATGTGTATGATAGATAGTTTATAGCTTATTTTTCATTAAGTGTATAATTAGTTTACAATTAACTGTATACCTTAGTTTAGATCATTATAATATAATTATACATAGAACTTTTATTTAGAAAGCCGGCAAGTATAGCTCCAGCTCGCCTTTGGCCCTTCTTTTTACGCATCGGTGGGAGGGGGGATCTTTGATTTATATACGGCGATGTGTTCGATACACAGCGAAAGCACGCACATACGCATAAGGAAAAACAAATGGAAAAAACAGGGAATAAAATTAATGAAACTGTTGAAAAGCAAAGTGACTTACATTCATGAAAACGATGTCTAAATATTTGCTTTTTATATATTTTACTCATTTGTTTTCTTTCGCTATTTTCTTTCAAGGCACCGATATGACACTTGAAAAGTGAAGCGTTCGGTAAAGAGAAAGAAAATTCAATCCTTACAATTTTTAATGAAATTGAACAAAGAATATATATTAAATATCATCGATTATTATAAATCGAAAAACTATAAAAATATAAAATATTTCAAATGTATTATCCATAAAACTATAGCATGTCTTATAATTATCGAATAATATTATCTGGTAGAAAATATATGTATATAAATAAAAAAAAAACTAAAAATAAAAATATAACATATTTATGTAGATTTACATTCTTAATACAATCATGTCTTCATTTCTCGAATACTCACACATTTATTAAATACTTTCATATGTGACGATTTAAAAGGATATATTCATCATTCAATACTGTAGTATAAAATTATCCAACATCTCAAATTATTTCTTTCATTATATTGTATTAATATAAATGCTACTTTAGCTAAATTTTCAGAGAATCTATATTTTTAGTTTTGAGAAAATAAATTTTTAAGAACAATTTCCACTTCATTAAAAATAAATAGTTGACTCGTCTTATAATAAAAAAGTATTAGTTTTGTCTTATGATTTTTTTGTAGTTCAAAACATGACAGCATCGTTTACGAACTTTTATTATTACATTTTCTTATCTCATTTTCACTAAGTAGTCTCCTACTTGTCATCTACGAAACTAAAATAATAACGTGAACTTCACACTACTATATAAACAAACTTCTGTAGAACAAAGAATTTTTAGTAACTTCAGTGTATGGATTAAATTTAATTATAAAGATTACTTAAATGTAAACAAAAAATCTTCAAAATTTTTGAAGTAATAAAAGTTTATAAATAAAAACAAAGAATTTTAAATTTGAATTCTATTATTTTCTTCTGTATATAGTGTAATTTCAACATACTAGTTTAATATTTTTTTATAAAGTAGGCTTTTTTTTTAATCTAATAGCGATGTTTTTAAACTTTAAAATTTACAAAACTCAATGTAAAGTAAATTAAATTTTATTTTATAATAAATAGAATAAATATCAAGCAATGTAATTAAAACTAGTACAAAATATACTATTGGAGCCTTAAAAATATAATATAGTTGTGAATGTGTATAATAGATTTATTAAATTTTCATACCTTAACAAGAAGTTCTTTTCTACTTTTTATAATTTACATGCTATTATGGAGAATAGTTATTTTAAAGACAATTATAACTTTATATGAAGTTATAAGTACTCTGATGAATATAACTTGAATTCAAAATTGATAATCATCTTTTCCAATATCTTTTATTTTAAGAATAATATGTGAGTTATTCTTTAACTATAACTAATAAAGGATTTTTTGATTTAAAGTAAAACAGTATGAAAGGTTAAAATGTGAAGCAGGAGATCAACAATTTAAAATAATAGTGTTATACTATATTTAATAATTGTATAAAAAATACAATAAAATTGAAATTTTATAATTGAACTATCTTGAAGCTACAATTTTTCTCTTAAGCCATGCTTCATAATATTAACAATGTGATGACAACTGTTAATGAATGAAAAAGTCCGGAAAGACTTCTACAAACTTCGACTTCTACTTCTACGATATCATTTTTAAAACATTATCTGTTAACTATACTGTAAAGTTGAAAACAAACTTTTTGACATTCGAACCGTTCGAACATTAAAAATACCCAATTTGTTGTGCCGTTGAAATATTTCAAACATTCAAGTTAATTGGACGATTTGAAATGCAGGTTCGAACAGCGTGCATATCGAACAGCTATATATAACATTAGGACTTTGAATATTTGAACGAATAAAAAATAACCTGGCCTTAAAAAATTTTAAAAGCTTTTTTACACTACAGACATAGTTTTTACAGTTTTACATTTAATAAGAAATTTGGTACATGATTACAAAAGACTAAAACTGAGTTAACAACTAAAGTTTTTTTGTTTATTGGGTAATTATTTATTAGGTGACTTTAAATTTTGATAATCGTATGACAGTTTACACGTGAAAAAAGTAAATGAAGGAATGTTCAGCGAAGTTAAAATGTAATCTCACAATAATAGCATCGAATTATAAGAACTCGACGAGAGCGATAAGATCAAATAAAATTAATGGTTTTTACATTAGAATGAGGTAAATAATTGGATAAGAGATGTTTTTTCAATTTTTCCAGGCCATTTGAAAAATATTCAAGGTCGTATCTGATTTGCCAGCAAAAAGCTGACATCTTTTAATACTAATTGGAAACCAATTTGGAAGTCGGTATCTTAACTAAGGTAGATGTTTATACTTATGTCGAGATGTTTATTAGTGAGTGACATTAAAATTTAAATAAATGCATCACCAATATATTAGTTGCGTTACTTAATTTAGATTATTATTACCATTTGCAAATTGGTAATATGCACCACCTATTTTTCTAGGAATTTTTCTTAATCAATAGGATGGTTATATTCATAACTTTATTAGTTAAATATATTATTAATTATGAATGTTTAAGTTTATCAAGCCTTTATTTAGAAAACATCTATTTAGATTAACCAATGTACAGTTCGTAAAAAATAATAATTCCTTCTTTCCATGCAGCGTTTTGACACCAATCTGTACTATACATTTCAAGGCTATTGATTGAAAAATGTAGAAAAATTAGTGCCTCAAAAACACAAAAATAAAAATTTTCGACTAATCCTTAGCTAGAGATAACTTTTTTTAAATTTAATTTACAAAAAACACGTTAAGAATTAGTTTTGAATAGAATAAGAATAAATAGCTTTTTGTCATTCACGGGTGCCTCTTATACAGTTCCATATTTTTTCCCGTAAACAGGATACGTATGATTTTTACTCCTCGCAATCATTTACATATTTATATATATTTCCTGATATACTCTATACATCAGTAAAATACCAGGACGAAAAGATCCGATATGTAATGCCGCTTCTCTCTGTTTTCGTCTCGACGACAGGTTGCTGCTTCAGGATGAGGTCGCAGCTGCAGCAGCGGGCGCGCGGTCGCGGCGGCGGCGCCGGCGTTGTCTCCCGGTCGGCCGCGCTCTGGCTGCTCCTGCTGGCCCTCTGCGGCCGTGGCCTTCTCGGGGCCCTCGGCTCGCCCTCCCACCGGGGCCGCCATCACGCCGCCTCGGACCTCGACCTCCAGCAGCAGCACCAGCAGCACCATCAGCACGAGACGGTGGCCGTCGCCGCAGAGGCAGCCGTCGCCGCGGCCGCGGCGGCGTATAAGACGATGGAGGAGGGGGTGGCGGCCGCGGCTACGGTGTCGAAGGAGTGGCTTTCGACGCCGGAGTTCCTGCCGGCAGCCGAGTTCCAAAGCCAAAGCCAGGAGCAGCAGGAGCAGCCGGAGCAGCAGTGGGCGGAGTACCCCGACGATCCCTTGGTCGTGCAGACGAAGAAGGGTCGCGTGAGGGGCGCCACCCTGACGGCCACCACGGGCAAGCAGGTCGACAGTTGGTTCGGCATACCCTACGCGCAGAAGCCACTCGGTGAGACATTTTTCTCTGTACTTATGCTCTCGCTTAATACTCCGCGTCTCGCGAGTCTGATCTGGTAGATATAATAAAATGAGTTTTAGGGGTGCAGCATTAGCAGAAATACCACGAGTGCTCTGAATCCCTAAAACTCAAATATATAATTGTCCAAGTATCAATATTTAGATCTATCAAATCTACACAAATCAATTTCATAAAGCCACCCCCACAACGGGTTAAGTTTTTGACGCCGTTGAATCGAAATTTTATATTTATTTCATATTTGATAATTCCAGTACTAGACACTCCATTTGATTCCATTGGATCAGAATCAAAATCAGGTCAAGGTTATAGTCACAAATTTTATCGCTAAGCAACTAAAGCATGGCATCTATCGTGAATTTATAGGATCTATCAATCAATCTAATCCCGTATAAGAATTTAGAGAAGAATTCTGCGACGATTAATATCTATGAATCTGATATAGTTCGGATGTGGCCAATTTTATATGCTTACTCTTATATTGACATTAATCATCAATTAATCGTAATCTTAAGTTAAACCAGTTTCGAATAAAACTTATAAGTATCATAATGGATTATTGATGAAATTTGTAAGTTTAAAAGGGAATAGATTTGGACCATGATCTGAGGGAGATAAACGGATACGAGATTTAGATTCAGAGACAATGTAAGGGAACCGTAGTCCCTTTTGTGTTACAGGGTTAGAGGGATTCGTGACCCTATATTATTAATAATTTATCATGAAATGTCATACACTTTGTTACAAACTATTTAAAAAATTTTCAACTTATACAAGAACTCTTATATATAATTTAATTAATTGCTGTCTTATCTTTGTAAATTCAATGTAAATTATTAAATTTACTTTGTTTCTAATCTATTCAGTTACGGCTATGTTTGGTTTCTTAAATATTAAATTCATGAAAAAATGTTTAACAAATAATTTCGAGATTTAAACTTTTTGTGAATTCAATGTAAATTATCTGACTTTCATTAGTTTTTTTTTAGAATTAGGTCGAAAATAACATGACACTGATCTTTTTTTCTCGATTTTTAACATTCTTATTATTTCGTCCAAGTCGAAAATCCTTTAATAAAATCAATATATTTTCGTCAAATTTTATTCCTAATTCTACAGATTCTGTAATAATAAAAAATATTGCTCTTACTTCTTCCAATTTTCATAGGTCTGTTTTTTAAGAATTTTTTGAAACTGAAATTTGTTGGGATAGTGATTGTAATTTTGAAATTTCTTGCTCATCTAAAATTTCTTTTGGTACTTGGTAAATATTTATATGAATTCCTTTTTTAAAATAAATAAACGACATATATAACTAATCGTTTCAATAAAAAACAAAATTTAGGGGTCAACAAAAATTATTTCTTTCATCTTTGTTATTCTTAATACATCTAAAAATTTGGACATCCAGGTATACTATTATTAAGTATCTTTGGATTATTATCTGGATGTCTTGACACCGATGAAGAGACTCATGATTGATGTATCTGTAATGAATTTTACATAAATGTTAACATAAGAAAACCTGTGATCATAAATAAATTTAGCATTAATTGGGACTTTCTAAATACTGCAATGGACTAATTATTATATCGATAGATAAATCATTTAATAAAATGTATATCAAACTTAATAAATATTATCATTACGACAACGTACTTGAATAGTAATAAATAAAAATAAGCGAGATTGTAAAAACAATATATATTGATAATTTACGTAAATTATAATTTGTTTTGTTTATCGTTAAAAAATATTTTAAAGAATATACCGGGTATAATAGCTTAAGCATGTAACAGAGGAAAATAATAGAGGCTTGATTTCCCACTAGAAACTTTTTCTATCAATTGAGCCATAGCAAAGCTTACTGCAAGTCGAAAAGTTTCCCTCGATCTTTTCTTATATATATATATATATATATATATATATATATATATATATATATATATATATATATATGATTCTTTTAAAGCAAAAGACAAAAACTCCGGCGCGTTTACTTGCTGCGCATTTTTTCACGGTCACCTGCTTTTCGCAAGAATGGAAAAGCACACCGAACACGGCCGATTTTCTATGTACGTTCTATATGACAGCCATAATAGCTATATCTAAATTCTAAGATTAAATTTTGAAATAAAGATCTTCTCCGTTGCATTTTATTTGTTTTATTTAGCTATTTATGTATCCAATTATGTTTTGTTCGTTTTCTAACAACGTTAAGAATTACCCTCTGAATTTTGCCCAAACGAGAAAGGCGGAGAAATAGAAAAAAAAATCTTGATTTTTCGCAGGTGACCTGAGATTCCGGCATCCACGTCCGGCTGAGGCCTGGGAGGGCGTTCTCAACGCGACGAGCCCGCCAAACAGCTGCGTCCAGATCCTGGACACCGTTTTCGGCGACTTTGCCGGCTCGATGATGTGGAATCCGAACACGAATCTAAGTGAGGACTGTCTTTACGTAAACGTAGTCGTGCCCAGGCCACGGCCCACTAATGCCGCAGTCATGGTATGGATATTCGGTGGTGAGTGACCCTCCTATCCGTATACGCATTACGCATATAGACGCTCGCAATAATGGGTAATTTTTTATTCATTTTTTTATACATAAATAAATGAATAACATAGATACAATGTATATTATATCTATATACTTGTGAAAGAAAGAATTGAAAAATCTCTTTTTTATAAAAATTATTTATTTCTAGGCGTAAAATTAATTATTATGCCTACGTGTAAAATAAGCAAGTATATCGCGAAAAAATTTGTATAATACGTGATTATAATCTCCAATCTGTAATTGTTTAAACAAAATGAATTCAATATTGCAAATGTAAATATATCTAATATACACATTAACATTAATTTTAAAAATATTATAATTTATGAAAATGTTATTAATTTTTATTTATGACTATGTTATTACTCTAAAAATGAGTTAAAAAGTTTAGAAATTGAGAAGACACAAAGGATATTTGAAAAAGTATTGGATACTTTAAAAATTAATTGGAATATGAAAATGTTTTCGATCAAATGGTGACGCGATTTTCAGAATTGTCAGTAAAATACCGAGCGGTTATTTTCTATTTATAATCTTGCAAAAAAGAGGAACTGCTTATTTTAAAAGAAGAATTTTTTATTTCTTGATAAAGATACATGAAAAAAAATTAAATTAAGTATATTGAAAAAGGAGGCGATTATGGTATAAATTAATTAAACAATTTTTTACTATGGTGAAGTACTTATCATTATCCTGCTTCGTGAGCATTTATAAATTGCTTGAAACTTAATAATTGGAATTTTTTAAATTAATTGTTTATAAAATATCCGATTCAAACAATTTTTAAAATACTGTTTTTGAAGACTGATTGTATTGTTACTTCAATTCTATTAACTTATTGATAGAAATCCATTTTACTAAAGACGATATCTGATTGCTAAACAATTACCAGGCCGAAAACTGATCACGTGATCTGTTTTCAGTCGCTTGTTTAACGGATTGTCCCATCTTTAATAAAACTTATTTTTGCTTTTTTATGAGCAGATCTATCCGATAATTTTCCTTTGAGATATTAACCTCCTTTTCATACATATAAATCAAAAACTGTAAAGCGATTTTAAAAAGTAATAAACGATTTTTATTGACCAAATTTACGACAATACACAATGTAATTGCCAGGTATAAACTTATGTTCTAACCTATGTATACCTGGTCTTTGTTTTGTCTCGCAATATTGGAGACAAATTTTTTGCCTCTTAAAATATCAGCATTATGAACACGCAATAACAGTAACATCACGACAGGGTTCTCAAAGTTTGTATCATAACTATATATTGTAACGTACAGGTCTAAATGAAAAAAGTCGACACAAGGACATGGGTGATTATGCAAATTGTAAATATTTTGCCATGAAATTTCATTTTTTAAAAATTTAGAAATCCCTGTGAGTGGACAATACTAATTTCGACTTGGTACTTTCTTGCTATTAAACTATAATCATTAATATTCAAAATGATAATTATCTGATTAATATGAATTACGAGCATGTCTAATTTCTAGCGTGCAATCGACGAATTACCGCGATCTCTGATAATAGGGAAATACCAATACTGTACAATGTGGTGAAAGTGCGGCTTTAAAATCCAAAAAGGTATGGAGAATACTAAAGCGGATTCTGTTTCTTAGGTGGCTTTTACTCGGGCACGGCGACACTGGACATCTATGACCACCGAACCATAGTATCTGAGGAGAACGTGATCCTGGTGTCGATGCAGTATCGTGTCGCCAGTCTGGGCTTCCTCTACTTCGGCACCGCTGACGTACCGGGCAACGCCGGCCTCTTCGACCAGATGATGGCGCTTCAGTGGGTACGCGATAATATAGCCTCCTTTGGGGGTAATCCTGAGAATGTCACCCTCTTCGGCGAGAGTGCTGGTGCCGTTTCCGTCTCCATGCTCTTGCTCTCACCACTTTCAAGGTAATCGACTATAGCTCCTTAATTGACATCTTGGATCACTTGAGACTAGCCGTGGAAATTAATTAATTCCAAGAGTCCTGTATAAATCTTAGTACAATAACTACTAGAATTTCATTTTTAATGATATAAGAAATGCAATAAGAAAAAAGTTGAAACATATGTTAATTAAAGTTTATTTTAAATATGAAGTAAAACAAAAATTTGCCATACTATAATCTAAATGGGCATTATTAGTTTTATAATTCATTGAATTAATGATTAAAATATCTGTTTAATATATTACCCGTCAAGGAATAGCTTCGACATATGAATAACCAATTTTGTTCAGACTAAGCGAAGTAACTTTGGCTACCTTCAAATTAAGCATCGCAAAATTATAAGATCTAATGATCTCACTTTCTCATTATATAATAATTTTTTTACTTTCAATTAGCAGTTAAGTGAATATAGTGCGGAATCAGAGGAAATTTTTAATGAATATATTTACTTTTCAAATCTGATTCTCGAAGAAAGAATAACATTTCAAGAAGGGAAATTTTAATCAACTATGAGTTTACGGCTATATATATATATATATATATATATATATATATATATATATATATATAATACGTGCTTTCATTAAAATAAAATTTAAAAAAATAAAAAAATCCTCTAACTGATTTATTAAAGAGTAATGTATTGTTTATAAACCAAAAAGTATTGTTTGTAAACAAAAAAGTACCAGATGTTGGTTTTGAAAGGACGTCAGATGGTAAGAATTTGTATAGCTCATTTTGGAGTTAGTGGGAGTTACCATCCAGCTTAACTCTGGACGAAATTCGTTACCATATGCAAAAGGTTCTAGTTGTGAGATTTTAATTGCTTATAAATTCACTTCAAAAACTGTTCACCTATCAAATACTAACGAATAACTTGAAAACGTATAATGTGCACGGAAAGTTCTATTCGATGTAATCAGTGTTTTAAGATTGACAAAGGAAATGCAAGTACATTCGAAGCTACTAATTCTTCATTATAATCATCCGTTCAGAATCTATCATTGTTACCGATTATCCCGATCGGAGCTTCGCTCTTAATTAACCCACGACATAAACTTCCTTCTGGCGCTAGGCACCTGTTCAACCAGGCGATAATGCAATCGGGCTCACCGACGGCGCCCTGGGCGATCATCACGCGCGAAGAGTCGATATTGCGCGGTCTACAGCTTGCCGAGGCAGTTGAATGTCCGCACGACAGGTCAAACCTGCAAGCCGTGATCGACTGCCTCCTGACAAAGAAACCGGAGCAGCTCGTGAACAGTGAATGGGGAACTCTCGGAATCTGCGAGTTCCCGTTCGTGCCCGTGATCGACGGGGCGTTCCTGGACGAAACGCCCCAGAAATCTCTACAGACCGAGTCTTTCAAGAAGGCCAATATAATGATGGGCTCAAATACCGAAGAGGGCTTCTACTTCATCATCTACTACTTAACGGAGCTCTTCAGGATCGACGGCGTGGAGGATGTGAAGGTGTCGCGAGATCAGTTCATCACGGCCATCACCGAGCTGAACCCGTACGTCAACCCGATGGGCCGCTATGCGATTATCTACGAGTATACGGACTGGCTGAAGCCAGACGATCCGGATGCCAACAGGAATGCCCTGGACAAAATCGTGGGCGACTATCACTTCACATGCAACGTCAACGAGTTCGCCGCCAGGTACGCGGAGACGGGGAACAAGGTCTACATGTATTACTATACGCACAGGTTAGTAGTATTTTTTCACCTACTATTATTTCTTAACTGGTATACTAACATGCATATTAAACAGTCAGCTTATTGCCAGTGAAAGATTTGTAAATACATAATTTGTTTGTTTTTTTATCGATTTTTCTGCTCAATGTAGTTAAGCGCTATATATCTATGAATCTTTTCATAGAAGTTAACATACTAAATTGAACCGATCTCCCATCATTTATAATCGTAAAAGTTGATTTTGTTTTAGTAAAATTATCACTTTATCTATAAATTTTTGAAAGAAATGTATAAATTTTACATTTATACGAAAAAATCATATTTACATAAAATTAGTGTCAGGTACAACGTATGAAATAAATATCCACAGATCCTCGATTAATCCGTGGCCAAAATGGACGGGCGTAATGCACGCTGACGAAATTAGCTATATTTTCGGCGAACCTCTCGACCCCTCCAAAGGTTACACGCATGAAGAGGTCCAACTCTCCAAAAGAATGATGAGGTACTGGGCGAATTTTGCCAAAACTGGGTGAGTATACGTTTATTCCCATTCGTTCTTACACAACTTTGATCGTTAGTTCTTGCTGCTCCTACAACTAGCCTATAAACAGTATTAAAGTCATTTATTTCATTTTTATAATTTTCTTTCATCAATTGTTAAGCACATATTTTATTCTACGTAAATTAAAACTTTTTAACTGATGTGGATCAGAATAGAGCTAACCTCGAGTCAACGAAATTATACTTTTCAATATAAAAAGAAAAAAATCAAAAACAATGCACATACTTATATACTATGAGCAAATATTTCGTGCATTCCAATACATAATTTTTTTCCGGCTATCCTTAAAACTCTCTAATACTTTATCAAAAGAAATCAATAATACCAATTTTAGAAGAAATAAAAGAATAGTTACTTCAAGTCACTATTATATATATATATATATATATATATATATATATATATTTCTCTCCGTATAAATTAAAAGAAAAATTTAACTACGGAATATTTTTTCATTTACGCGTTGAGCACTGCACGCATCATCCCGACACATTTAGCTAATATAAAGAAGTCTGCATAAAAAGTTAAATTTTAGAGCAGACACCAGTACATTTATAAATTTGGGCTCTACATTACTGTCACAAAAAGTATTTAACAAGCTAAATTGTTTTCTTGGTCGTGCTAGGAAATATATTTTTATGAAAAACTTTATGGAAAAAAAATTAGTAAGCAAATCTTTTAAAGTTTTGAACAAGTATATGTTTAGCTTTTTTACTTATGGTATAGAACTAACAAAGTTATTATACAACCTAGACATGAGTTCCTTCATGAACTTGAGTCTTATACACAGTTATGTACAAGTGCATTAATTAAGTTTACAATTACAAACAGGAATCCCAACAAGGGCGACGACGGTTCGTCCTGGACGGAAGTGAACTGGCCTATACATACGGCGAAGAAAAAAGAATACCTGACGCTCGGCACCAATACGACGGAGATCGGCTACGGTCCCCGGGCGAAACAGTGCGCCTTTTGGAAAACATACCTGCCCCAGATATTGTCTGCCACTTGTGAGTAAATTACGTTATTAAGGTTTTTGCTCTTTCAACTCTATATAATTCATTATCCAAGGTCTAAGGGTATTTATCCGCAACAATTGCTTATGCCATTTACATGTTTACATGCTTTAATTTTCATAAAAATGCACTAACACTGTTTCAAGAGGCTTCTTACATTAAGTAGTAAAAACGGGTAATTTTAGGCTGAAAACTGGAAAAAGAATTTACAATAACATTTCTAGTATAAATATTAGATTTTGACTATTGGAATATTTGACTATTTGTTTTTGATCTAAATAGACATTCTTTTGATTCTATTTCAAGTCTTCAAAATAATGCGTATATTATATATCTATATATAATACTGCACTATTATATATAGATATATAATAGTATAATAAATCGACTTTGTGACTACATGAATCTCGTTCTTTATTTTTGGCTCAAGTTTAATTACTTTAATGACTTTGTGCATTTGCTAAAGTTGTTTTAAAACTACCAAATAAACAAAGAGATAGGCATTTATAATTATAGTTTTTTACTTATCGGACACTCAAAATTTGAACAAAAATTTTTTTCTTCGAGTTTATCCAAAACTTTAATTTCCAAGGTTTTATTGTGGTACAAGGATGAAAGTAAACACCTAGAAAGTAATTATATATTAATGCAACTATTTTCATAGCTCTGGCTGTAAAAGAGAACGCTTTCAAAGATTTATGATTTCAATTTAAACTATTATAGAGTTTTCCATGAAACTTTCCTGTTCTGTTAGAATTAATAAAACACACAGAACAGACATTTGAATAAATAATCATTTATTTACAATTAAAATGTTTTGCGCATAGACAATTCTGTAGTATGTTCGACTTTCTAGAATTAATAATTCAGATAATCAATATATTTGATTACTACAGAATCCAGTAATCGGAAGGAAATTTTGTATAACAGAAACTTTGGTAATTTTACTATTAAAATAGATCAGCCAGAATTATAAAACCGGAATTGCAGAGTTTGTAAATTCAATGTATATTTAGTAAATGGAATAGTTACTAAATATAATAAATGAATATAATGCATTGAATAAAATGAGTTAAATTCAATAAATAGATCAAATCATTAAATAAATTTAAAATATCAACGGTTCACTTAATTCAAAATATTTTATAATTATAATTATACATTATAATTGAATGTACTAATTAATGATAACTAGACATATCGTTCCTTTATTCCTATTATTTATATCATTATGGATATAATATAAGCTTCGAACCAGTTTAATATGTCCGAAAAGAGCGAACTAAATTATGGTTTTCCGAGAGAACAGGCTATGCTACGTTGAAATATGCAGTTATTTCAGAGATTCACGACATTACAAAAGTATCATATTGAAGATTAAATTTCTATGCAATTTGCACCTGAAAAAGTTATTTCAGATTTCTACTCCATCACTTCATCCATATAAAATGGATAAGTCTACAATCTCGGTGTAACATTATAAAACTTTACATTCTCTCGGAAGTCAAGATTATCAATAAAAGTTATCATTTGAAAAATATAATCTGCTTTTAAATCATTATGAAATATAATCTCTGAATTATTGCTGCAATAAGGTAGTATTTAAGTGCATAGCAAAAAATTACGATAAATGCAAAATGACTTATAAGTGAAATATAGTAGTAATAGAAGTAGAGTTAGTAATTAAACATTTTATGATTATCGGATCGTAAACAAAATATACAGCCAATAAATAATATGCAAAGAAAAAAAAGGTAGAATTTGTCTGGCAACCGCGATTGTTTATCCAAATCTTTTTCTTCATATTTAAAGCAGTTAATAATACGAAGTCAGACCATTAAGTAATGCGACCGATTTTATTTTTCGGCCTGTGATAATACTGCAAACCTGTAACTCCGCCACCGTAATATTAGATCCCTATTCTCTCGATTGAGACCTTAAGAGCCCTTGTACGATCATTTCTTCGCCAGCTGTTTAGTGTTTTGTAACAACGCGCAAATAGTGCTTGACACAGAAATGGAAAAGAGAAATTTTCAGCAACGATGCGCCATACAACTATGTGCGAAAGTCGACGAAATCACGACAGAAACATATGAAGAAGTGCTTAAAGTGTATCGTTGTGATGCCCTGAGTTGTAGTCAGGTGCTTCGGTGGCATGCCGATTTTAAAAAAGGCCGTGAGAGCGTTAAAGACGAGGCGTAGAGACTGAGCAAGTCCAAAGTGAAAACCATGTTCATTTGCTCCTTAGACAGCAAAAGGGTGGTTCAAAAAGAGTTTTTACCACCTGGAGAAACCGTAAATCAAGTATTCTACCGCAATGTGTTCGAAAAATTACGAAAGAGGGTACTCAGAATGCATCCAGAGATCGCAAAGACTTGGGTTCTGCATCACGACAATGCTCCCTGTCACAGTGCGTTTAGTATCGCTCATTTTTTACCGTCTAAAGGCATCGCAATGTTACCACAATCACCTTATTCACCGAACATGTCATCCTGCGACTTTTTCCTTATCCCCCATTTGAAAAATTTCGTCAAAGGTCGACATTTTGACTCCGTTGAACACATCCAAGTATCTGTGACGATGGTACTCGGAGAGGACCCACAATAAATGTTCTAGAATTGTTACGAAAATTGGAAAACTCGCTGGAATAAGTGTATAGATACGGGAGGGAGCTACTTTGAAGAGAATCGTAGCGATGTACCTTAATTTAAAATATACTCGTTTTTTTAATTTTGTCGCATTACTTAATGGTCTGACCTCATAGGTTCTTATAATGAACTCAATGTTAACCCTATTAGAGTTTTTCAAAAAGCACATTTTATCGATATACATATATTTTTATCCGATCAAAGAATGATAAGTTCTACAGTATGAACATTAGAAGTACTTCTTGAATCTTTCAGTATTATGATTGATTCACATAGATTATTCTGAGCTGAACGAAGTTACAAAACGAGAAAAAAGAGTCTTTTTTCAGAAATATCAAAAAGGAACAATTGGGTGCATTAGCGACTGTTCGCTAGCTAAGGCACTTGTTTTGTTGTTAACATAATAGTACACCATTTCTTAATTCTTTAATTCATTCATTCTCAATTCATTAGTACAAAAGAAAATAATATAATTACTATGGGAAACAAACAAACTGAACTTATTTGGGCCCATTCGCAGAGGAATAGCAAGCAACGAAGGTGCTGAGTTTCATTGTTTTGTCCGTTCTCTGATATGCAATATATATATTTGAATCAGAGCTTTAAAAATTATGTACTGATTCGATAGCCACGATATCCAAGAAACCGGCTCAAAAAAGGGATTTATTTTCAATATTTTCAATATTTTGACACTAAATCTCAGCCGTGTCTTCATAAAAAACATGTTCGTATAAATCGAAAAAAACGAAAATAAAAATGTTTTATAAATCGTACTTAAATTTGATTTGAAAAGGAAAGTATGATGTAAAATATTGTTTACTAACAATCTGTTTCCTTAAAAAACTATTACATAAAAGCAATAATTAATTAATAGTCTAATTGATTAGCTAAAATTTATTTCTCATTAGAGTAATACTTTTTTAACAACTATAAATTCTAATATACCCTAATAAAAACGCAACTTTTTCAAAATTCTTCGACAGTTCTTGTTGCTTCTTTTTCAATATTGAATTTACAAAAATTAAAATTTATTTATTATAAATTATATCGAAAATAAAGTTTGCAAATCAATTTGGACGATATTAAGACTTATCTATAGCATTGTAATATTTATTGTTTACGTTCAATCAATTTTTTTCTTGGTAATTATAGTTTATTAAGAAATGGAAATAAAAAACCGCGATTGAAAATGATTTTTGAAAACGTATTTTAGAATTAAGAAAAGTATAGAAAAACTATTTTATTACATACTTTATGCCCATTATATGATCGAAATAAATACTCAGTTTGATGTCGCTACAATATTTTCCGCTAATGCGAGTAGTCAGTAATATTCGTCCACGACAATTGCCATTTCTCAATTGCTACTCGATTACGGTCATGGTTTAAAACAAATCCATTCCCTGCATTCTTAGTAACGGACGGAACGAGTCATAGAATGTGAGAGAAAGTGAGGATGAAAGAAGTACCCATTGCTAGGGTCAAGGGAATAAATGCAAACTGAAGCGTTTGGAGGCATAACTCATCCAATCGAGGAAGTTGCTCACGTCGGTTTCGATTTTTCTTCTTTACTATGAGGTTTAAGAAATTCCGATTTATATTCGTTCTACTTGCTTAATCTGTTACTATGACGCGAGGTTTGCCTCCTCGTTTGCCTCGATTCGCGTAAAGAAATAACATTGCGAAACGACTTCTTACTCCTCAACATTGATTAAATCTATAAAAGATAAGGTTGAATATTGGTCTGTAAATCTTCGATTCCCTCTTAAGATAGCCACCGGGTAAAAAACTGTATCGGTACTCTGAATCCCCAATTGCCATTGGAGGGAGCGAACGCTGCGTGAGATCGCCCCTTTCGTAGAATCGAGACTGCAATGATGCCGCGTTTTGGCTCATCGAGAGGCCTTTGCTGACGGTTGCGCGCCACGAGCCATCCAATTATAATTCGGGTTGCTAATTAAGCCCTTTGTGGCCCGCGCGCGAACCCTGACGGTGTCGAATGGAAGCCAAATTATAATGACGCGACTGGGGGGCTGACGGGCAAATTAACGGTCTCGTTATAGCCAGACCGCGCGTTATTTTCCCGCTTACAATATGGAAAAGTGACGTTTTTCGCCCGCGGCTGTTACTCGTCTCTCCCGAAGCCGGTGTTCTGTATTGTATAGTCACGGTCGTGTTTTTTCGCTATTTATGTGTCTGTTTATGTTTTGTGCATTACCATTCATTTGTTTCATTAGCATCCAACCGAAATTGAAACCATTTTCCGATGAAGAACTTGTCTGTTCATGTCAAAACACCAAAAAGTATCGAATAATATATCTTGATTATTATACCTTTTGTTATACTAATATTAAATATAATCTCAAATCATTATCCAATAACTACTTTAGAGTGACGTCTGATTCAATTGTGAAATACTTACAGGCAAGATTGAGTTAATATTGTAGATTCTTCTGATTGAAATTATTCCTTGAATTATCTGTAGGATACAGATCGTTATTTACTAATCATAAATTAAGTGGTGCATCGGCATACTATATTGTTACGACTTTCTTGATATTTCAAATAATCTATGCAAAGAAAATATATTAATTATTATAATACTGAAATTAAGTAAAAATATTAAATATTATTGCCCAAATAGACGTGTTATGCGTATTTTAGTATAAAAAATATAAACAGGTAAATCTATATGTAACACACAGACGCAATGAAAAGAAATAAAGCATTATTGCGCATCGCTTATCTTATTAAATTTAATATACGCACATCGAAAAATAGTAATATGATATATGATTAATTCATAGGTTAAAAATGACAAAATAAGACGTGGAATTGATCACGCTCAGTAAATTTTAACACGAATATCATTGTTAGTTGTAAAGTAGCATAAAACATTTGAAAATAGAAAACTATAGCGTCAAATGTAAAATAAATGTAATTTCTTTTAATGTACATATAGGAGATGACGAGATAAAATACTGTCTATATACTAATTCCAATCATTTTATCTATTTGTCTCTTAAATAAATTAACTTAATCCTAAATTAAAAACAAAGATAAATGAGGTGATGTAAATTAAATTAATGTTCACATAAATTAAATTAATGTTCATAATAAAGTTTTATAATAAGGGCAAATCTCTATTCACGTCATATTATCGGAATTGAATAACATCGTTCTCAACAATGGACTCATTCACGCTTCTGCAACGCTAAGAAGGGCATAGACTAAATTTTCATTAACGAAAATTAAGGGATCTCGTCAATTTGAGCTTTCAAGAACTTAAAATTGATATATAAGCATCAGCACCATGTCATTCACCACCATTATTTTCTTACTTTTTGCTTTGTCTTTTACATTTAATTTTTACAAAGTCTACGTTATTTTTATTTTCTTTTATTTTTTCCTTACTTTTATTTTTAGCTCGCACTTTTGAAGGGAGTACTGACCATAATGATCGGTCTAAAAAGATGATGTTTTGATGTGTGTGTCGTACAAGGGATGAACTCTAAGGAGGTGCAAATGAAGAAACAGGAGTAAGAATTGATAACACTAATCTGGTGGAAATAAAAAAGGAACCATTTGATTCAGCGCAAAAAGCTCTTCCGAACAAGGGAAAAATTCGAATGCAGCTCTCAGAAATATATTTATTTAATGAAAGATGTACAGCCACATTAGTACAAAATAAAAAAACAAACTTAACACAAATAAACAAAATAAACTGATGGATGAATACAATAATACTAAGACAATAAAGATACAATAATGTTAAGAAAAGAAAAGATACAATAATAGTAGTAAGAAGCGCAGATACAACATACAATCTCATCACATTCTCACGTTACACTAATAGCCCAGTCAACACAATAATCGTCTGTCTCTGTGCCGATGGTAATCCGCGCCAACTGGTGTTCCTTCGGTTAGACATTAGTTCGAAAGCGATACGCCCGGGAGACGTCGAACTTTGCTCCGAAGTTTCGGCCGAGAGTTCAGCTCTCGACCCGTGTGTGCTCGAACCATTGCCGACCGGTGGGTTGCCACAGTGGCGTCCGCTCAGAGCGCGTAGGCACTTAATCAGACAGCGTCTAATATATCTCGTCCACTATATGTATTTATCACCCATATAAATGCACGCACACGTACGATGTCACACCGATATTTTCACAAGATGAAGGTAAAAACACACTGTTACAAAACGCGTAGGGAAGCACAACTCAATCGTTCCAGAATCTCGTACAGAAATGTAGATCAAGAATAAATGAACGATCTATACAGTTAGATTATTCAGACTAAACGTAAAAATCGCGCGCAGAAGGTCCGAAAAAGAAAACTGCCTAGAAATATATAATCCAACACCCCACCCGACAAGCGCCGCATCCGCCATGGTCGAGTTCACCAGCAAAGGATAGAAAATCGTCACGAGCCCGGTCTCAGGTATTTGACCAGCGACACGCGTGCCCATGGCGTTCCTATCCGGGACTTTCTGTTCATAGCTGCGGAGTCTTTGCACATTTTTAATGTATTTTCACTATATTTTCGCTATATTCTCGCTATATTGAATGCCGTAGGGAGAAGCCATAAAATAATAAATTGCACAGGATCGAGCCTGAACGTGCCTGTATGCCTTTTATGCTCTTGCCAGATTAATAGCTGCGCTTACTAGTTGTTCATTGAGTTTTTAGTTTTTAGTAGAACTTTTAGTTTAATTTTAAAAGTTTTGATGTTTTATTTGATATATTTCTTGTTCTTTTAAAATTAAAAATTAAATTTAAATAATATGGAATAAAAATTTTATGCATAATAGATGAATAATACACAATTGTGAAGAAAATAAATCTCATAATATTATGCTTTATCCGACAAATATATACTTATTAATTCTAGACAGTGACAAAGATGCTAGAAAACAATGACCAGATTATACGGAAAATTTTTATATATTATTTCTACAACAAATTTCAAGTATATTATTAAGAATTCGCTTAAAACACAAAGAAAATCGTTAAAGACTTGTAAAAAAGATAAAAGTTAGTGGAGTTTACCTACTGTTAATAATGTATATCATAAATAATGTGGAATATATAATGTTAATATGCATATAATAAAATTACAGCTTAAAAACTAATAAGATTATTATAGCCTAATTAATTTGCAATCTTTACAAAATCTACCTTACTAATAAAGAAATACGTATTATACCAATTATCTAGAAAATATTACGATATATTTATAGAGTTAAGAATCAAATTAAAGACTAATCGAAGATTAGGTTATAAAAGTTCAGAGTAAATAGTGAACAATTTAAGGAAACGTTAAAGAATCAAGAGTTATTTCTGAAAGAATTTCAAGAAAGATTTCTCAAAAAATTTCGGTAAGTATGGAAATATAATTGCCAGAAAGGATATATGTAAGGATTCTAATTGTGTTTATTCAAGAAGCTCGGCCATTGACTAAGTATTCTTACAAAATACTTTTGACTCCTTTTGGAATCCTTAGTATCCATTCTCGGTGACGTTTCTATAACTTTTTTTACATCCTTCGGTCCTGTATAAGGAAATATCGTATGTTCTCGCAAAGATAAAAAAAACCAGCTAGATTATTGCATCTGTAAGGCTGAGTAAGCTTTTAATCCTCAAATTTTTTTATAGCTGTATCCGAAACGTTTCATACATCTATTGCAATTAGATTGCGACTGAAAAGGGAGGGAGCTATCGCAACGCACGAAAGAATTTCAAAAGCTATTTGGAAGAGTGGAATGAACAGATCAACCTTTCAAAATCATTCAGTGAAAGGATCCCAAATGATTCATATTTCCGCTTTGTTTTCCGCCAGACAGAATCCCAGTCTTCTTTCAGAATTCATATGATCAAAGAATTCTGAAAGGATACGAGAATACTTTGAAAAAGGAGACTTGATTTGAAAAAAATTTCAAATGATTTTTATAAATGTTCAAAGTCTTTTCACTGAATGTTTTCTGAAAGGTTCCTATATCTTTTCTTGCGATCTTTTTATAGTCTTAACGTAGAGTGTGGAAGAACGAATTACGAAAATTCTTTATTACAACTATGTAAATATATGTAAATTTGATTATTGGTTAATGATCTAATTATATTTGAGAGATGTACTTTCTTTCATTATCATTATTAGATTATATTACATTATAATCTAATGAATATATTTCCGAATATATTATGAATATTTGCTCTGATATATACAATTCCTTTAGTAATGATGAAGTAATAAGAATAAATGTAAATGTATCTTCATTGTAGTATGTAATAGAAATTGAATGTACATTACCAGTAGAAAATTTATTTTTTTACATTAATATAAGTGTAAAAACTTGTAATAATTAATTTCTACATCTAATTGATATACTTCATTCTTAGCGAACAATATTCAATTTAAATTTTTTGTATATTCTTCGCATATACTTTATATCACATATACTATATAGAACTTGTAATAGTAAAAAAAATTAAAAATAAATTAAAATCAACCGTAAATATAAATTTATAATTGGTGTTATACTTGAAGCTGCAAAAATTTAAGTAAATCTGATATTTAAAATTAATTCTAAAATTAATTTACTCTATTAATTCAGCCACATTGGAACATAAAATCTTATTGAAAATTATCTCAGCAACAGGTAAAAAAAATAAGTTTACTGCAAAATTGTGCAAGAGAATAAAATGAGAATACGGAAGCGCCTCCTATAGAAGTGTGTATGTGTATTTAATCTTGTGATATATGTATATATATCGCAAGATTAAAGCAAGAAAGAACTTATGCAGGGCGGCAATAATTTTGCGCTGAGCATTTTTGATCTTATAACTCCGACGTGCTCTGATATAATAAAAAATCCTGTTATTCTGAAATAACGCCCTCTTGTACTATCATATTCGCGCCAGTTAAATTTATTTATTGCATAGGAAATGTGACAAATGCAATAATTCATTTGTTAAAGCGTCATACAGTATAAAAATTTGAGTAAGAATCGGCAAACTACGTTAGTTTTCATTCAATTTTGTTATTTTCGTTTAAATAAATTCTTCATAATAGATTGTACAGTCTGTCAAGTAAAAGCGTGATCGTGTTAATTTATAAAAAACTTTATTGAACGAAACTTTTATATTTACATATGCATTGTACACATTACAAACGCAATTAATGCAATTCGGTCAATAATGTGTCCAGTCATCACCAGCGTCGATAATTGCCTGGCATCTCCGAGCCATGCTTTCTACTAATTTTACTGCATATTCTAGTGGCAACAATTTCCAGATCTAACGAATTTGGTAAGACAACGGCTTTAAAGTGTGTGTGCGTCTTCCACGAAGCTTCTGTTTAATATATGCCCACACATTTTCAATAGGGTTTGCATCGGGCGACTGCGACGCCCAATCCAATGTAACGATGCCAGATTGAGTCTTCCATTCAGTACAGAGCTTGCTGTGGTGTTTAGGATCCTTGTTCTCCTGCAGAATCCAATCTTTATTTTTTCTGATGAACCATCGTTTGGCATATGGCAGTAAAGCCTTTTTATAGATTTTTATCATTTTCTCGGCATTTAGGTTGTCAATAAAGAGGTTCAAATTGTCGAATTTCTGCTTTGAGAAGCAGCCCCAAAGATGTAGCTGTATTTTTCTGTCCACTGAACAAGCCTATTGGTAGAAGTTGACCAGGCTCGCGTGAAGACACATCGTGCCCATTTAAAACATTCATCGGTAAAAATGACATTTTCAAAATCTCTATCAATATTCTCATGAGCCGAAGAGAGTCGCTTCGTCACATGTTGTTCAGTCAACAGAGGCTTCTTCATTGTGTTGCGCCATTTCATTTGAGTACGAAGATGGGTTCTTATAGTTTTGTAGGATATATCTAAACCTTTTATTATTAATTTTGGTTGTCCTTGTCACAGTGTTAAAGCAGAATTCCACGAAAACAAATTCACTATTCTTTCTTCATCTTTTTTGTCCACTTTTCCTATCGAGCCACGTTCTGGTAAATCATCGACATTTTTAACGACTTTATACACATTTCTGTATAAATGCCTTCGACTTTCTCATATATTTAGCAGCTGCTGATTGCGACATTTTGGAACTTTTCGGGTGAATGCAAAGGAAAACAGCCTTTTAGCGCGACGCGTACTTAGCACCAATGGTGTTTAATGTGATTCTTTTTCAAAAGATCAACGACAATTGAATCTTTTTTGACAATGCATCAAAGACAAATCTCCCTCTATCGGCTCGCCAAGAAATTAAAGCGAAATATTTCATTGCCTGTCAGTAAAGTCGATCATGCTCTTACTTGATTGACTGTAATAACATCAACACAACTGAACTCATTTGAAGTTCAGTCTCCGTTAGATAAACGTGTACATAATATACGTACAACATAGAAAATCTGCGCTAACCGTATTTTCTATAAGATTGTCATTTAATCATTTTTATAATTTGCGTAATATAATATTATTGCAATATATATTGTCTCATTTTACCGATAAATGAGCCACGAGTGTACATGCAAACAAATGTACAACGATGCGAAAGCGATTCAGGGATCTAGTGAATGATCGCGACGATTGGCGAACGCTGACACCTTTAGCACGAACCCGCCCCCTGTTTTTCTTGCCATCTTTGTCGAACTCTTATTCGCGCGTGCTATCTTGTCATTGGAATTTTACCTGGTGGGAGGGAGAGAGAGAGGGGGAGATCCGCGACACTCGGCTTTGGAATTGAATTTTTCATGGGAACCTCGATGTACTCTTTTTTTTCTTTGTAGTACCGCACTTTATTAAAGCAAGAAGAAGAGAATGATAGATAGAGATGCTCTGCCAGGCGCTGATGAAGCTATCCGAGCACTTACTCGCGTTTCTTTTATTCTTGTTAAATTTCACGTCGAGAATCTTCATTAATTTCGGAATTACCCTCGAGACTCAAAGCTGATCGGTTTATGTATTCGATTTTTTCCTTTATCCTGTTCGATTTTTATCTTTAATTTTAACAACGCTATGTAACATAAAAAAATAAATATTTGTTTAATTTTTCTGATTGAGCTCAAAGCACAGAATTTTGCTCTTACTAAAATATCCGAGTATATATTAGTATATATAAATAGTATATATAATCTTATTTTACTATAAGGTTTTTCTATATATACTATAAGAGATTCCTTTCTTTGTCAATTTCACAAATATAGTAAGCAATAAATACATTAAATTTTCTTATCAATATTGTTATTTTCAATAAATGTTCTTAGAAATGTATCGACTTTTTGACAAACTTTTGCATTATGAACAATATTCTATTTTTGAAAAGTTTATTCTTATGAAATATAACAACAAACGCTGTATTCAACAAGGGAAGAAATGAATCATACACTTATATATTTTGATTAAATATTTGCTTGTATACAACACATATTTCAATTAAAGAAAATATACTAATTCGCAAAAAGTTGATAAATAACATTTAGCAAGTTCGCGGAAGAAGGAATTCAGCATAAAACCAACGATGCTGAATCCATTAAAAAATACCTGTATTTTACACGTATTAGAATAATGCAGGAAAAAACATCAGAGATATTCATTTTCATAAGGAGCACTTACGAGACCTCGTCGTCTTGGCGTTCGTCTCGTGCAGCGAGCGAGTGAACGAGCCAACGAGATCCGCGATTTCTCTGCAGGGAAAACGTTTAATGCTCTCTCGCTGTTATTCCCCTCTCTCACACTCATCAGCGCCTCTTCTCCCCGTTCTCTTTCTCGGCCTATCTCGCTCGCGCTCTCTCACACTCTCTCTCTCTCTCTCTATCTCCCTCAACTTTCTGATCTCACTGTCTTGAAGGCGCGATTTTATCTCCAAGCGTTGGGGAGAAAAGGAGGAGAAGAAGGAGGAGGGAAAGGGGAAGAATGAAGGCAGCGGAAAGAAAACGAGCGAGTCGTTGGCCGGGAGGAGTAGGTGGCGGAGGAGGAGGGGGAAGGAGTGGAAAAAGAGGGAGAGCCAAGTGGGGACAACTGCGGAAGAAGAAGCGCGAGGATCGACGCGGGTCTCTCGCTATATACATATAGCGCCGCCAGCGCTGCGAGACGTCTCCACCGCGGTGTCGCACCGCCGCCGTTCCGCGCCGGGCCACGGGGCCAGTGGCCTAATAGAGCGCCGGCAGTCGGGCTGTAGTTACATGCATATACGGTCGCGCAGCTAAAAATAGGACTTCGCGCGCGACGCTCCCTCTTTCGCGCTCTCCCCCTATCTCTGCCACCCCGCCTCGTCGCTGCGACATTATAAAGTGTCGCAGCTCTCTCCTCGTCATCTGCTCCCCCTACCGGCGACCCCCGCGTTCTTGGCGCCCATTCCGTCCGCGGAACGGGGATTATTTTTTTTGGCTTTTTACCCGCTGAAGAGAGGAGGGAGGGGCGAGGATCGAGCTAACTCCCCGTTAATGTGAACGCGAAATCGTAATGACGGAAGGCGGAAATAAATACTTTGAAATAGATACTTAGAAGACTGTGCAGATTGTCGGTTCACGTTAAGAGTTATAGCCGGTCGGCCTGACCATAGCGACACCGTACTACTCCTTTAGTTCAGTTCCACTTCTCTTCATCTCTGTTTAAAATTTTGAATAAAAGTTATTCTCCTTTTAACTCTTAATAATTCTACTATATATATATATATATAATATAATATAATATATATATATATATATATATATATATATATATATATATATATACTATATGCTTAATGATTCTCATTATTTTTCAATTTAAAATTAATAATTGTGCATATGTCAAGAGATATAAGTCAATCTAATAATTATTATCATCAGTTTTGCACTCTAGTTCACAGACTAAAATAATATAGTTAAAATAATTATCATGACCATTATAACATTTATACTCCTACATTCTGATCATAATTATTATAAACATATTAATTTTAGTTTGTTAAAAATACTGTAAAATCAAGAAAAATATTTCGTAATGTACTATATATATATACACACCTGCAAACGGAAAAAACTGATGAGATTCATAAATTTTTTAAATTTTCTGCGCTTATCATTTTTAAGCTGAAAAATAACTATTAAAATGGTAACTGGACAAATGGAGTTAATTAGAAAACCTAGTTTTGTTTACCGTTTCACTATATAACGTTTACATATACAAAAATATAGTTTTAATCTTTATTAATTTTAGTAACAATATCGACAAAAATAATTCAACCTATTAAACTAATAATTGGAAGCAATAAACATATGTTTATACCAATATACATTGAGAAGCTTTATTCATTTTAATAATGCATTGCGAAGCTGTATTCGTCTTAATAATGCATTGCGAAGCTTTATTCATTTTAATAATGCATTGAGAAGCTTTATTCATTTTAATAAAAATTGTTAAAAAAAACTATTTGAAAAATTCTATAGACCGAATAATTATTTATTGTTTCTTAGAAATTTCAATACGGCGAATGCAATAATTTCATCGTTGGCAATAAATATGAGTTAGACTTTTTTTCATATTTATATATCGTGTTTCTTTCATCTTTCAATTTTGCGGGGCAAGAAAAATATAATCAAGGTATTAGCAGATTAATCGTCAAAGTCATATGATATTGATCTGATGTTATTGCAGCAGTCGTTACCGGAACTGACACGAATGGCCATACTTATATCAAATCAATTGTTAATTTAAGTGTGAGTGTTATGAAAACCGAGAAGCCACCTAGCATCATAAAGTAGCCGTACAATTTAATTGAAGAAATAACTGTTTTATTAGTTTTTTAATTAATTTAGGTTATGATTACCTAAAATAATAATAGTAAGCAACTATCGAGCGACATGGGTATATTTACAATTTTATTAATACATATATAAAGTTACTTATCCAGCTCCACATAACATTTGATTTAATAAAAACTTTTTATTTTTTATTTTGGTTATATATTTTTAAGCACACATAAATTTTTATGCGAATGTCCTTGCAAAAGTGAATACTAGATTCCGACGACTCAATTCGACTAACTCGGGCAACTCGAGTGGCTCAAGTATCTGTAGTTCGAGTAGCTCGAGTAGCTCGAGTATAACTGACAGCTCGAGCGGCTCGAAAAGACTCGAGTACTGGAGTAGCTCGAGCATGTTCGAGCATCTAAAAGTTCTCGGTCCTAATTTAGACTGCTATTATTCCTCGTGAGATTGGTAATACTACAATTTTTTACAAATTTAAGATAATTAATTTTAAAGACTTGACTTTTTAAAATAATTAAGTTCTTCATTATAATTATCATCCATTTTTATTTTTCTAATACAAAGATGCTAAAAATTGGCAACCTCTGTTTTGTGTATACATTATATGTTACATGGTAATTTTTCCAACAAAGACCATTTTTGATCTAGTAAATTATTTTTTCTCAATAGTTCCAATTTATTTTTTTATTTAATGTTGTTCTTTTAACGTATAAAGTGTGTTCAAAAAGTAACGAGAATTTTTAAATTTCGCGGGTTTGGAGAGTCCGCCTGTATAAATTTTTTTTATTATATTGGTATACATGCCCCTAAAGTACAATAAAATTTTCAGTAATATTCATTACTTACTTTTTAAGTAGCAGCCGCTAACTTTAGACATGTTTTTTGAGCTCGACGATTTTCGTTTGTCGAGCCTTTTTCGATAGGAGGCATGCGTACCAACATAATAAAAAAATTTTTTATCCAGGCGGACTCTCCAAACCCGCGAAATTTAAAAATTCTCGTTACTTTTTGAACATACCTCGTATATCGCCATGTCAAATCTCAAGAAGTTCTAGACTCTTATTTTAAAAAATTGGCTATCGATATCATAGTTGACAAAACATGTACCAGTGAAAAAAATGAAATATATTTTACTCTTAGTCAACTCAACTATCTAATTCGATCAATTTTGATTTATCAATTAAAAACATATGTAAAGTTTTCATATTCGTAACTTATTTCTTCACTTATAGTAAAGATTTTACTGTAAAAATAAAAAATAATCTGAAAATGAAAATATGTAAGCACTAAAAAGTGCATTATTTTGAAATTCCTCTCACATTCATGATCATATACTTATATAATAATGAAAACTCATCAATTATATTTTCTAATAATTTATGGATGATATAAATGAGATTAAATAGATTTTCTGTGCCAAAATACAAAATTGTGGAATGCTGACCTCGATATCAACCAAATGGATATTTGAATGGTTTTTAATATTGTCCATAGCATTATAATTTTAAAGCTTAGAGTCAATGCACTGCTTACGTATGTATTAATTGCTAAGTAAATATATGTGAGTTAAACAATTTTTTTTTGTTTACAATATAACAAATTCATAGCGAAAGAAAGAACATTTGTAATATATTCGAAAGCTTTTGACCGACCCATCTTATCTAATGTGCAACTGTCACGTGACCAGACGGCTATGAATTATTAGCGTACAGATAATTAAATTATATTAGATTATAGCATACAATTATTCATTCTGGTATCATGAAGCCGCTTATCACAATATCGTTTGCATTACTATGATCAGTTTTCAAATTGCTTTTACATATATATTTTGATGTACATCATATATCAATGATTAAATTTTAATTGATTATTTCCGACACTCTGAAAATAAGAAAATGAAAATTCATTGTACTTTGAAAAATATTTTTAATATGGTAGATATATTTGATATTTGTTAAAACTAGTTCTTTTAATATCAAATTAAAATGAATTTAAGAAATAGAACTATAAATGAATAAAAAATATGTAATACATTGAGAGTAAATATACACCTCAAAAGAAATAAAATTACAACTATAATGTTTTAAGAAAATTTTGTGAAACGAATAAAGACGAATACATAAAAAAACTAACGCTCTGTTCATTTGTGTATATATATATATTAAAAAGCTATGCGCGTCCTATAAAGCGAGCCAAAATTGCAGACACGTCCGCGCGTGCAAGGAAGTGTTCAAACCGACCGCCCACGTCGAATTGGGTTAGACCGTGCACATTAGCAATTTTCCCCTTCGCGTCCTTCCTTTTTATAAAAGGAATCACCGACACGTTGTCGCACGTCGTGCTGCTGTTATATACAAATAGGGAAAAGGATAAACCGCAGACATGCACATATAGATGCATATGTGTATGTATGTATGTATATATACATATATATATATATGAAAATTAAAGGCGTAGTTCTGAATAATGGCGCTGCTCCGCGCACGGCTCGTACTGTGGCGGCGGTGGAGGCGACGGGCGAGTAGAGGGGTTGAGGGAGAGTTAACTGGGTTATGACGTCGATTTCGAGTCGAGGTGGTGAACGAGCCCCGCAGCCACCCGCGCCTACCCCCAGGCAACAGAGAACTGGAGATACGTTTGCCGGGTCTGACGTCACGCCACCGCCCCCTCTGTCCCTCAACTCCCGGCCAGCCCGTCAGCCCCCGGTGCACGGACCCCCGCGGGCTGAATGCAAATTTCTTCGCTGTCGCTTTCACTTGGAAAGTTCTTGGACCCAGTCGTGTATATATTGTTCGCTTATGCAACGGTACGCGGGGCTTACACCCTAAAAAGAAGAAGATAAGCCAAAAAAATAAACGGAACGTCGTTTACTTTACCCAGCGGTGCTTCTCTCCTCCCTTCTCCAATCTATCTGCCTACCTTTCTATCTTCTCTCTGTCTCTCTCTCCGAAACGGACATTTTCTTTTAGTTGCTTTTTTTGCTGTCGTCTTCAGTAAATTTGACGGGCTCGTAAAACTTTCATGTGTATAAACACTGATATGTTTTATTCAATAGTTTCATGGGTCTCTATCGATTTTATCATTTTGGCGTTGAATCATCATAACGATAATAATAATCAAAGATATGCTTCTTTTGTATATACTTAATATATTTAAATTTAAATATATTAAGATATATACTTAAATTTAAATTGTATAATTAGATGAATTTGCTTTATATAGAATTAATTCTTAATCATAGATTATAAAAATTATATTGATAGTAAACTGTAATTAAGCAACGACAAAGCTATTAATACTTATTAAATAATACCATTAACAGAAGTTACGACAAGAAATTTGAAAAATTTTAGCTAATTCATGCAAGTTTGAATAAATTTTACCCGAGAATGAGAAAAGTGGCCTTATGATTTACTTTGCTCGAGCGTTAAGTCAGCTATTATTTGTATAGAACTTGCAAGAAATATCTAACGTATTTTCAGCTCTAAGAAATAAATCATTTTCGACATACGAGTGCTTGCGGGTTTTTTTATCCCAAAGGTCACGAATTTCCACTCAATTCGATAGCGTATTATATATGTCTTGAAGAAAAAAGTTACAGAGAAATTCTTTTCAATGCGATATTTTTAATAAGCGTCTAGCTCCTCTTTCAAATAGTGTGCTTATATTTTAAACTTGATCGTGATTTAAAGAAATTATGAACCGCATTCTTTAAAAAAATTGAATTCATAGAAGATGAGGAGATCGGAGAAAAAGATAGTTACGCTGGGTAGAGGTTAGGGGGACGAGCTCGATAGATCAATGGCATAATTCGTGGACGGGTACAATGGGAACTACTTTTCGATGATGGCTATATATAATACAATGCTGTCGAAACACCGTCGTCAACGATTATAATGCATAAATAGCAACGTAGATACTTTTTTCCAATTACTGCGTCGCTCGTGATCAGTGGTGAAAACAGCAGCCGCAAACATGCCGACAAAAGATTTGCCCACATGGCAAATGTAAAAGTTGCCGTTCCTAATAGCATTGCGCGTATACATAATACGAGGGCGGTTCAATAAGTACCCGTTTTTGAAGACAGAAGACATTCCTTAGGGAAGCTGGTGTTATTATCGTGTGCTGCCATCTATCAAACGACGCCGAAACAAATTTCAAATCTTAATAAACAAATATTTTACACGATAAGTTAGCTATGAAAAAATTCTCGGCCTGATGTGTGCCGCGATTGCTTACGCTAGACAACAACCGCAAACGGCTGTTAACTTGAAAGCAGTATGCGAATCGATTTAAACAACATCCGAAGGACTTTTTACGTCGTGTTGTGACCGTTGATAAAACCTGGATTCATCATTACACACCAGAAAGTAAGCAACAATCAAAACAATGCCGGTCCCATTGGCCGGAAAGGTCATGGCAACGATTTTTTGGGATACATATATATGCAATAACGCACCAGCACATTCATTTGGAGTTGTCGCCACCAAACTACATGAATACCGTAATTAATTGCTGCCGCACTCCCGTATTCACCCGATCTGGCTCCCTGCGACTTCTTCTTGGTCCCTAACACGAAGAAATGGCTCGCGGAAAAAAAATTTTGCTCGAACGAGCAAGTTATCGCCGGAAGCTTTTTTGGAGAGTTCGAAAAATCCTTTTTTTTGTAGCGGTTAAAAAAATGGTCCGAACGTTGGAAGAAGTGTAAAATTCTTATACTCCTTTCTAAAAGGAGACTATGCTGAAAAATAAAAAAGAATTTTTTGAAAAAATGATGTCTTTATTTCTAACACGGGTACTTACTGAACCACCCTCGTATATATATATAATCTAACGTAATCCGACGTAATTTATACTTTTTCAATGAGTACAAAAACTTGCATAACTCGATACCTTGAGGACTCGTGTCACTGGGCACTATGTTTATATTATGAGAAAGCTCGTTTCCTCCGTTTCGCGTGCCGCTTCCGTGCGAGTGCGCACTTTCTCGATGACTGAAGAATAGCGCATTCATATATATACAATAACTCATAATACTCGATCATATACACATCTAAGATGATGCCCGTACCTCGAAAGTTGAGTTTTATCGCAACCATAAATATATATAGACTCTTTCGGACTTTATGACTTCTGTTTCACTCAGTTAGCGCATTGTAGGTTTCGCATGCAGTATATAAGTAAACAAATACTCGGAGCTGTATAGCGTTTCGAGCGTATTTATGCATGAAATGCGCGTTATTTTATCTGACCGAGACGAAAACTTGTGCAGTTTTTTTTTGAAACCTTTCGTTTCAGGAGTTACAGAAATAAGAGAAACAGTTGGGTCCTGAAACACCTTCTCCTGTATATGATATTCCTAGATAAATTCCTATCAATCTTTTCGTTGCTTTCTTCTATTTTTGATTCACAGTGTCTGAGAAATGTTTAAAACTACCTCTAATGCCATGACAATTCATATAAAAAAATCTTATTATAACTTATCGTAAAGTCGGAAAAAAAAACCCAAAAGCGTGTATCTTAGATTCGCTATTAAAATAGCCACGAGAATACTCGAAATAAAAATTCGATCGTAGTCCATTTAAGGAAGTTCCTGCACATTCTATGAAAATATATACGATTAATTAGAAAAATAAAAATAATAACACATTAATTGTTCAAAACTAAGAAAAAAATAAAAACAGAAAAATGGATAGTTTTTAAAATAAAAGTCATATATACGCTTTCTATAAAAAAAAAACATTGAAACTCGATGCTGATGTTTTAAAGGACAAACCTATTTATTATCGTTATGTTTTTGTATAAAAAATCGCGAAAATGTATACTTTCGTAATAACTGAGTGTCTCTGTGAAGCCTAACCCGAGATATACGTCATGTCTATCTAATGACGCGATACCTCCTTTAATTTCGATGGTAAATACAATAGGAAGCGTTATCTATTTATATATATACACTATGAAATAAAAACGAACGGTGCCGATGGAAAGTATATAATAATTCATGCGCTGACCGCTCCATAAGCCAATCGGTCCTCTCAATTTTTAATTTTGTCGCATCGCCTGAAAAATCTTCCACTTTGTCTCTTTGTCTCTCTCTCTCTCTCTCTCTCTCTCTCTCTCTCTCTCTCTCTCTCTCTCTCTCTCTCTCTCTCTCTCTCTCTCTCTCCCACCCTCTCTCACTGCGAGTCACCAACGAGCGGAATTTTTCGAAAACAGCACCGAGAGATCGCATAAACTTTTATGCGACTCCATAATAGAAGTCGATTTTCTTCCCGCCTAAGTAACGAAGCTTCCATTCTATACGGCCGTGTAAAATTGTAGCAGAAACAAAAAATCATTTTCTCCGTTTGCATCTGATCATTTCTTATGTCAATTACCTGTAGCTTTTTTTTCATTGATATACATAATTATTCTATCCGACACGAGACTCAAAAGTTTCACATCAATTGATTTTTTCTTATACCCTATATACCAAAATTATCGAATCGGTAAAATTTACAATATATGTTTTCACTGTCGGATTAGTTTTCATCTTTTTTTTCAACATAATGTTTCTATACGTATCAGAGACAAAAATTCTTGTTGCCAGCGCGTACAATCCATCAGCAAAATAAGAAAACTTGACTTCATGCTGATTGATTTATTTAGTTATAGAAAACATCAAAATGCATGTAAGTTAAAAAAAATTATTATTATTGATATCTATTAGTTTTACAAAAATAATTTCAGCTTAGAATGTAATTTCACCTGCAAGATGCCGAAAAATACAGTTGCTCTTTACACCTTTGAATAGGAATATCTTGCAAACTTAATGTTATGAAGCACTCATTAGCCCCGATTCGAATTCAACTCACTAAAATCGTTTATAAAAGTATAATATTGTAGTTTCTTTTAATAAAGATCGGACAAATATTAGCCCTTATTAGCAGTAGTATAAAAATAGTTGCATAAGCGAATTAACTATAACGGCCAGCATACGCATATATTAAAATAATTAAAATTTAAGCATGGGATATTATTATCGCAATAGCCATACTTGCGTAATGAACGATTATACCCAACAGGCCGTAACGCGTTCTCTTAAACTACATTACCCGCCCGGTCATCCCTCCGAAAGCTCGGTTCCGGCTACGCGGCGTGGGCGCATCGATTGAATCAGCGAGCGAATGCACCAAGCGACCACATGTATATCTGACTATGTACACGCGTGTCCATTGAACATACGCAACGCTAATTATATATATATATATATATATATATATATATATATATATATATATATATATAGAGAGAGAGAGAGAGAGAGAGAGAGAGAGAGAGAGAGAGAGAGAGAGATAGTGTGAGAATTAGCGATAAAGTTAATAGTGTCGATCTATTAACTTGTGGACGTATCTCAGCATATATATATATATATATATATATATATATATATATATATATACATATACAGATACATACATACATACGTGCGATAACAATGCGCACACGCTGTGGTTCTAAATTATTCGAGGGGGGGGGGGCGTGTGCAACACACGCCTGGAAAAGGGTCGATAATCTCTGGATCGTGAATGCTGATAAATTTGAATTAGATGCGGTTGGTAAACTAGTTTCTGTTTGAAAGTTGCAACTTTCAGTCTATATATATATGTATTTTTTTCAGGATTATTCAATTTTATCGCGTGATTGATCTCGTAAATAAAATTACAATTAGAAACACGTACTAGGACATATTGACATTAGTCAATATTGATAGAAGATTCATTAATACTTTTTTTCATTTCATATAAAAGTGAATTGCAGATTAAACGTTAGTAAAGGAATATTATTTATAATAGCGAAAAAGATTTGAATACTAATAATAGAATATAATCTGAAATGCTTTGGGCGATGCAGTCCCTTGCTAAATGTTCTTGGAACTGTATATCTTCATTCCTGAATATCTTGCGATATTATTCTAAATTTAAGCAATTAATTTAATTTAATTGGTTTAAAGTTTTTAATAGTGACAATAAAGAAAATTGAATAAGATTTAATTTCAACGGAAGGAAACCGCACCAAAGGCGGCGTAATTGTTAAAACTATCAAACTTATTAACTTGAATTTCGTAATGTATACTAGATATATAAACTTTATATAATTATTAAATATATGCAAATGCCTTTTTCATATATTTCGTGCTTCAAGAAAGCTTGTGCAAATTTTAATTATATAACTAAAAGTATGTTTGAGATATAAAAGTTTCAGCTTCAAAGTTTACATTTTTTCCTTCATACATTCCAATTTACTCGAAAATACAAAATTATATAAAAGAATAAAAAAGGTTTTTATGTGAAACTTAGATCTTCTTTAAATACATTGGTATTTATTGATCCACTTCCCTTATGTAATTCTTTGAGAATTATTATTAATTTAAGTTCACTCGATTCGATACTCACGTAATAAGTCAAAAATTACCCGAAATTCCGTCGAACTTCATTTAACAAAAATTAAGAAACTGAAACTTCGTGAACATAGGTTCATTAAAGTTTTGTTACGGTATTCTTCTTTATTCTGATTAAAAGTTAAGTATTAGGAGGCGAACTTAGTTTCCGATCTTTTTTAACGGAAAAAGGACATATGAAAAATGGATACACGTTAACTTAATCAAAATATTTTCCGTCATTTCCTACTACTATTTCCCATCTTTCTGGCAATATGGCGATACTATGGTGAAAAAACGATGGCGGTTTTGAGGCGATCCAGTCATCCACAAATTCTCGCACTTCTTGGACATGTCGGAAATGCGTTTCAACGAGATCGTGCTACATCGATCTGAATAGGTGGTAATCAGAAGGCGCTATGTCTGGCGAGTACGCTGGATGTGGCAACACTTCCCATTTGAACTCCAACAGGGTGTTTCTGACTTTTCGTGCTACTTACATCTCCATCTCTACGTGAAGGTCGGAAACTAAGTTCGCCTCCTAATACATTCATTAAAAATTTTTCTGAATTTACGGGTATCATCAATTAAACTTAATTCATGAGAATTATAAGTTTCTAATAGAAAACATGATTAATACCTTCGAAATTTATTTAGTTAGAAATCGAATATCGTTAGGTCTGAAAACTTTTCATCGCGACTCTGTTTGGAGATAATTACAGTTTCCTGACATTATCTGGTCAAAATCCGCCATCCATATTTGACAGATTTGGGCCAGTTTACGATAAAAACATTTCCGAAAATTTTAAATCTAATCGAACTTGTATAGATATATATATATATATATATATATATATATATATATATATATATATAGATATAGATATAGATATATAGATATTTTTGGATTTGAAAATCGTGCAACTGTCAAACAATGCATGAAGTCCCCTCCCTCTCTCTCTATTTAGCTCGTTTTAATCCAGCCAAATGTTCTGCCGTTCTAATCTTTACACATTGTGACTCTGGCACCGAAAGCATCCACGGTACGCACACGCGCATGTGTCACAATTCTCTACCAATCTATTCGGCGAGTGCGACACGAGCGGCGGAAAATTGGAAAAGTGAATTCGCGCAAGCGTTCGCAAAACGAAATCCGTCTATGTCGGCAGCTGATGCGGCTTTGTGGCTGCTCCTCGCCTATAACGACGAGGAAGACAGAGAAAGCAACAGAGAGAGAGAGAGAGAGAGAGAGAGAGAGAGAGAGAGAGAGATAGAGAGAGATTGGTCGAGACCTCTCCCCTCTATTCCTGAATTTTCGCTGCGTCCATTCGAGGCCCTATTTGTTAAAGATGCAGGGGTTGCGGTATCGAAGAGCGGAGGGAGCAGAAATGCGAGGGTTGGGTGGCTCGGCAAATACCGCTCGCGGTTCTTTGTTAAAGCAGGTCCTCGAACGCGCTGGGTTGACGTAATTCAAGATTTCTGAATAATGGCTGCCGGGCAATTGTTTGGATTAATAATACCTACTATATGTGTATGATTAAATTTCATTCCAATTTCGAGGCAGCTCTCTTATTTCCTAAATTTGAAAATTCTATCTAAAATCATTCGTTCTCGACCTGTATATTCTTTCTATGTCTGTATAAAGCAAAAATTGAACTTCTTTGTGACTTTGTTTGGAACAGAAAAAGCTTACTACGGTGCTCTATATACAGTTTTTCAATCCTCTAAACCGATTATTCTATGCGATTGTAATGGCTTTCTTTCAGAAGAGATCCATTCTTAGTTAATAAGTATCACTTGTTCAATAAGCATTAAAAAATTGTACTAATATTTTTATTTTGTAAATAAATGCTTCTATGATAAATATATTTTACCTTTAACCAAATAAATTGTACATTAGATGCGTATTGGAAGTAATACGTAAGAATTATTTAATGAAAAAATGATTTCTATTGCACCTGAAAATCAATATAGATATTAATTAACATATTGACTTTCTACAATTTTGACTATCTTTCGGATAATAAATTAATATCGCGTTGAAAAAACTCTTTGTTTGTTTTTGGGTGGAATCCACGAAACGATCCATTTGTTACAATCATTCATAAGATGTGAGCTTTTTCTCGCACAAACCATTGACTGTTGATCGAAACGGGACATAGTTGCTAAAGGAAAAATATCTAGCCATTATTCTGTGACTGCGATAGCACTTCCTATTTCAATGTTGCCGAGTAGTCGACCGTTTTTTTCTCTGATACATGACTCAATCGCAAAAGCATCCAGTCAATAGAGATTTCCAGTAATGGTTTTATTCAGTTTTAGCAGTTCATATAGTAGATTGCAGCCCTTTGATCCTACCAAATACAGCGATGAAGCTTTGATTCATGAATGACTTTGATACTGATGTTAGCAGTTTATCCAACTTAACCCATGCCTTTCTGCATTTTAGCTTGTTCATAATGGATCTACTTTTCCTCATCGAGAATAACTCGATGCAAAAAATCTTTGCTATTCTGCCACTGATACAGTAGTTTGTCCGTGAAAAAACATTCCTTAATTCGCAATGATTTTTTTATCAATATTTTAAATTGATATAGGATCCTATATCTATTCTTGTCAAATTTGTCTAAATTTTTAAGACGATTTCCTACTGTTGATAGCTTAGTTTCCAATTATATAGATAGTTATTTCAGTTCAACATTAGTCTTACGAATAAATATCTGTATATCACTATCTTTAATTTTTTTCATTTTGCTTGAACTCTTCTTGTCAGTCAAATCAACATCACCAGCTGTAAAACGTGCATACTAAATTTTATATATTTGCTCAGACACAGTATATTTCTTATATAGGTCCACTAGAATACAATAAGCTTCAGGTGCAATTTTGTTCATATTATATTAAAATATCGAAGTAAAACACCCCGAAAAAACTTTATTTGGTACAAATTTTAACATATACCCAATAATTTAGTATTCATTGTCATTTCTTACTTGAGCACAGGTTATAATATACAAAATGGCATCCTGTGTTAGCTGTTGACAATTCATACATATTACTGTAGTTACATAATACTATGAAATATTATTTAATAGCTTGCATAGACTAATCCAATCAAAGATAAAATTGTACTCATCAAGGTCTTGAAATAATCATTTTTAAAAATGCTTAATGTCCCAATCATGTTTGAATCTATCAATTTTTAATACAAAAAATAATTTATCGTCTAAGGTAAAATTATCTATCGTCAAGATATTATCATATTATCAAGATTTTCTATACGGATTTTCAATTAAAAAAGATGATTTTATGAGATATTATTTATATCGTGCAAATGTATACGTCTAAAAAGTACAATGATCCCTTTTTTAAAAATGTTCTATTAAAAGTCATAGTTTCAAATGATTAATTTTTATAATTTCTAATAGGAAAACTGTATGCAGAAGAGCAATGAATTGGAATTTTATTTTGAGCGTACCAAGGGCAATTTCGTTTCTGTTTTTGATTAAAAAATATATGAAGATACATAATTGCATGAATTTATCTTTAAATCTCAGAATGGTTTGTTTTTGCATGATGCCATACATGTAAAAAAATGTTCAATAAACATCTAGCATTAACTTTGTACTTAACATTAGACTGTATTGATGAAGTGGACTGATTTGGCTCAAATGCGTGAAGTAACTCAAATTACCTTCGCAAATTCCATTTACACATTTACAGTTCTGTTACAGTTTTATTTAAAATTCATAGTACTGCTGTAAATAATTAATTAAACAAAATAAAAATAAAAATTATTACTAGATTGAAATAACAAATATATTTTAAGCAAAATAGTTCCAATGTCTTTATGTCTGCTAAAGTGCAGTTTATTAGTTATTCAATTATCAATTCAAGTTCGACTGAATTAAATGTATATATAAAATTTAAACTGATGTTTTACAATTGGCTTAATTTGAACTAAGAATAAATAAAAAATACTATATGTTTGATGATATAGGCTCATTAAAACTTTTTTCTTGAAATGTCATCTTTTTTAGAATCCCGCGCTAACAGTAGAGATTTTCATTGGGAAAAATTACTGGACTGCTCATCTGATAACACTTAATCCGACTGAATGTAATCATAGTTACCTCGGTTTATCTGGACCAAATTCCCTACCTTTATATGTGAGTTCTTCTGAGCACATAATTTTACCATCGATCACCAGAGGATGAATTGTATTATTTAAATTTATCTGAAAGTAACTATCCTCAATTATTAATACCAAGTCCTTATTGAAATTGATACATCCCATTTTTAGGTCCATGTCCTAAAAGGTTTAGTCTATCTTATGCATATTTTTATTCTACATGTCACACAAACATTATTTAAGCACGGAAGATGCCTTTCTTAAGCATTTTATTCTTTTCACTCATACGCATTCATTGAATAAGTGAATTTATGATTCTTCATTTATTGAAGAATTGAACTTTTATTTTTTACTTATGCAATAAGCAAATATATACTTATCTTACGCGACGAAATCTGAATTTTCAAGAAATGAACATTCTAATTCTCTAATTCAATTTTAGAGTACTCAAGTAGTTTTGAAAAAGCATCAGGATTTCAAATTACATACATAAGTTATAAACAAAAATTGAACAGAACAATGAGACCTTTAATAATACTTTTGTTCATCACGTCATACATACAATACTAATATGTACCACCTAAGCGAAGAACTGTACTCCAAGATCCATTTGTGACATTCATTACTCTATAACAATATTAAAAAAAGAATAAAAATATATATTTTGCACTTATACACAAAGATGGCCAAAGTATTAAAGTAACAAATTATTATTTTCCGATTGTTTGCCCAACAGCCAAGCTGGACCAGTCGAAGGAGACCTGCAGCGGGGCTAAATCGAGCACGCCGGACGCGCGCACCATCCACCTCATCCTAGCCTGTCTGCTGCTGCTGCTGCTGCAGCTGACGACGCCCGGGTCGGCATCACCGCGCGCCGCGGTCTGGTCGCGCCACCACGAGAGCCCGGTCGCGGTCTAGCTTCCGGCGGCGGGGGCGCGCCGCCGACGGGGCCTCGGCTACGACAGCAGACGCGCAGACACTGATGCAGACATATCATCGGGCGCCACGGCCGATAACGCCGCCGTCGCCGCCTCGCGTATCAGAGCGTGATCGTCGCCGGCAGGGGAGTCGCGGGTGCGCGCACGCATACGTTATATATAGATGCATGGGTAAAGGTGCACACGAACGCGCGGGAACGACAAGCCCGCGCATTAGCTGATCTTGCCGCCGACTTTGAGCATCGAGCACACGCGCATTTATAATACCGAGGACAGTGCGGACGAACACAAATATCCTCCTCGCGATTTGCCTATATATATATATATATATATATATATATATATATATATATATATATATACACACACGATCATCCCTTCCCCGTTACTCTTTTTTTCGGCTCTTCTTCCCACAATTCTATATATACAGTTATTTATAATTGATCCTTCTTTCGCGACACAAAAAAAAGTTCGACTGAGTTTTAATTCTTTCTTCTCGAGAGAGGGTATGTAAACTATATTTATATACTATAGGTAAATTTCGGTCGGCTCTTGCTTTTATATATACATAATATTAGGTTATAGAGTAAAACTCGCAAAACCTTTGAGATTCTCTTACAAATACTGCTCATTTATATATATATATATATATATATATATATATATATATATATATATATATAATAAATATAATATTATATACGTAAAATATTACGGAGTCAATCGAATGCTAATCGCAGACGAGTGCGAGTCATACATATATATATATATATATATATATATATATATATATATATATATATATATATATATGGATTGGTAATGTATCATAGATTTAAAAGCAAAAGTCGAGCTCGCGTTTACCAAAGTTAAATACTGATGTATATCATAAAACTCTTTGTCACGTTTATTGTAATAATTACATAATGAGGAACAGATATTCATGGAAATGATTTATTAGCGGTTACATCAATTATAGTCATAATGCATACAGAACTCAAATATAAATCCCATGATTAAACAACTACATTAAAATATAAAATACAAGTTGTAATATAATTTAATAAAAATCCCGTTCAATTAAAATACTAAATAGTGATTCCATTAAATAAATATTAGATATTCGGTGACCGATAATAACTCATTTTTTAAATTTTACTATCAATTTTTTTCGAGATTTCCGTAAACTTGCGATAAGATATCATTAATTCAATTCTCAGTTTATATATTAGCGAAGTGAATATCCCTGTCATCGGCATCGTCGATCCGATTGTAAGTACACACAGAAAAAACATTGTAGTTTTTACAGTAAAACAAGCGAATAGTTAAGCATCACTAATCTTTCGGACTCAGCCTATGACGAAAATATAACGAGAATTGAATAACGAGGGCGCCATATTGAGAATCTACAGAGAAGGCTAATGTAGCGAGCCAAATTTTAGTCTTGCTCAACCGTTTGGGTAGCTCTTTTCACTATGTATTAATGCTCAGTATTTTAGTATAATTTCTAAAAAAAACAACTGAAAACAAAAAAATAATCTAACAGTTATAGGGCCAAGTTAATAAATAATTATATATACATATATAATTATTACCAATAAAATAAAAAACAAAGTAATGATAAAAAATCGAGTAAAAAGTCGGTTATTCGGTCGATAATCGATATAAGCGACCGATATAACTTCTAGCTAAGCTACTGAAGAAATAAATGATATACAAAGTCAATGTAAGATTTGTGACGTGCTTTTCTACTGTAGATAACACCTCAAGATATAGCTGCACTCCTGATGACGTTAATATAGCATCAATCATTTCTTATACATATATAAATATATTATACTTTGTATGTACATGTTTCACATGTAAATTAACACATATATTATATGGATGCTGCATGTAATATAGGTATAAAAATTCAACTCGGTGCGTAGAGTGAGTATAAGTATGTGAAAAAAGACTATAAGCGAAGCTCACACTCGACATTTTATTACATATATTATGTAATAATAAAAATATATCATTTTCAATGCTAGAGCGAGAACTATATATTTATTTGATTTTCAAAAGTAAAAGGAAGAAGAATATAATAAACGGTCAGACTGCATCATGTATATATATATATATATATATATATATATATATATATATATATATATATGTATATATATAGTTTAAAATAAATGAGCATATTATATTATAATAAATATATTTAAGTGTACATCGGAGTTTTACTTTTGAAGAAAGCAAGAAAAAAATCTGAATTTGCGTTTTTGTCGCTTCGTACTATATCTTCAATTATCGCCTTAAATAATTTTCTTTTTATCAGTTACATTATATGCTATTATATTGTTACTCGAGGTACGAGTACGCGGATAAACCGCATAAAATATCGTCCCACAGTGTTTTTCTAACACGTTAAACGAACGAAATAGGAGCCTAAATAAATATATGTATAAAAAACACGCGACTCGGGCCCTTACGAGTCCTTTTTTATATATAAAAGCAGTGCGTACGTCTTCCGCGACGGAGCGCGAGAGGTCAAAGAGGACGTCATCACCATGGCTGAGCAGAACTGAAATAAGCAAAAATGCAAACTCGCGCGCGCGTGTCTATCCGAGTAAAAATTCGTACATGGCGCGCGCGCGCGCATCTATAAGAATGTGTGCGTGTACGTGTGTATGTGTCGTGTGTGCGCATGTGTATGCATCATAAGACGTAGTATATATATACACTACCGTTGCCAATTTGTTTTCGATGGCGGTGAACAGCGGGAATCTCAGACTTTTCTTCGTATACACATTGACAGCTATACATTGGCCGTCCAATTTCGAAATAAATTGAAGATTCTTCTTAAGAAAGAAATTACTCTCTTTCTATACTTATACGTCTATATGCTAAATGCTATTTCAAAAATGTAATGTATGTCAAAAAAAGCTCTGTTAATTTTTCTTTTGTTGGCGACGATAATTTATTTCTTCGTGCATCATCGAGCAGGAGTAGCTTTTTTTTCGTATGTAGACGCGACGGAATTGCCCTTCGACTTGTAAAAGGAGAGAATATATTATAGTCAAATCGTGGCTGTCAATTAAAATAACGCCTGGATATTAGAAGAAAAGAACATAATGAGCAGTACTCGTATATATAAAAAATATAAAATAAAACGCCTCTTGTCGTGTTTGAAAAAACGGCCAGCCATTAAAATTATATTACGATCGTATAGGTATATGCATATGTATATGTATATATATATATATATATATATATATATATATATATATATATATAAACGAGACTCGAAGTACTTCGAAAGGGAGAGGGTATGCTTTATGAAATCGAATAAATAAAGCTCAAGGCTTTGAAAAGGATCTCTCACCGTTCTCACCTGTGTTGCGCTCTGATGACATAGTCTCTGTTTTTATTCCGACACTCGCCGTTTCACAGTTTGAATTACATAAGCACCCCCTGCATCAAAGGAACGCGTATCCTTTAGACGGAAATAAAGTATATCTATAATATATCTTTCAAAAACGCCTTTTCGCTTCGAAAAAGGGACCTCCTCTATAGGCGTGCACTTTCTTTTTACCGCTCGGACAACGCGCGCAGTCTCGAATAAGAAATTTGTATGCAATATAATAATAAAAAGCTTTCGCGAAAAAATCATTTTTCCATCGTATATATATATATATATATATATATATATATATATATATATATATATATATTGTATGTATGTTTTACGCATTAAAGTTGGATGAGTTAGAAGCAGATCAGTTACAAGAAGAACTCACATTCAGCAGAAACTACTGGAACTTGAAATATAAAAGACTATATAAGGCAAAAAATTTTTGATATATAATTATAACGTTTATGAATACGCTAAAAAGCTAGCCAGTAGAAAATAATGTTATTAATTATATATTCAGACAGAAATTCCAAATATTATTGTTACACCTTCGGGCCAAATTCTTATGTATAACTATATAAAATAAGGAATTAAACAAAACTTCTTTATACAATAATTAATTATGGGCCTGAGGTATCGTGATTTTTCTAAATCCATCAATCGTAATTTAATTCTATTTGCCTCTGCGTTTTAATTAACTTTAATATCTTATGGATTAATCATATTTTAGTAGGTCATTCATTTTAATGGGATTTGACTTGGAATTTAAAGCTTTTGCATTACTGAACTTTGATGCTATAAAGTAAATTCTCGTTTCTTTATTTCCTTGTAATATCTCTTTTTATTATGAAAAAAAAGAATATTTCACGTAACTGAGAAATGATTTCCACGGTCTTTTTGTAGCTATTCATCTAGCGTGCTTTCGTAAAAAGATAAAATTTATAATTGAACTGATAAAATAGACGTTTATTAACAGTGCTCGTAATTCAAATATGATTTAAAATATACAATTTTTCTTGTAGAATCTGATGAAGGTTGTGGTATATAATTAAGGTAACTTATGAGTTTTTATAAAGATTCAATAAACTTTTTTGGATAAATTAACGGACACTGAACAACACATCATTTGAAAAGCCAAGGAAAAGCTATAAGTTAAAATGAAAATTTGAATCTGAACAATATTTGATGGTAATCGGAATACCAAATAATGTTATCCTTTTGAATTGAACATGAAAGAAGAAGGAAACAATCGTACGAGACTATACGAAAAGTCAGCCATTATGCACTATATTTTGTTCCGTAAAATTGTGCTAAAAAATTGTGGTTCTGAACTGGATATAACACTAAAGAGATTTTGAATTACAGGAAAAATACATTATATTACCATTAACTATATTGTGACAGTTCATATGGGCTATAAATTACATAAAATTTTGGAGGGACATGGTTAATTTTCTTACTCTATTCTTACGGAGAGAGTGGCGGTGTCAATAATTTTATGTAAGAAGTAAATATAAATATAATATTCAAACATAAATATAATTATTTTAATCATTGAAAATTTAAAAATGAATAGACCACATATCTCATTGACTCTATTACTAAAAATTCGTTTCGTGGGTTTGCATGAAATTCTCCGAACTGAGCGCTTGGCGCTGTTCTGCAATAATTGTAACGTCTCTATATCTTTTCTCACGAGTCGAATTCAGTTGTGTACCGATATCATTCATAATATAATTGCATTAAAGTATCTGTTCAATTTACTGATGAAATAAATTTTATTTTTTATTTAATTTTATTTAATTTAAGTTTAATAATTTATTTAAGATTTTTGTTCTCAATATCTCTTCAAATATGGAAGATGCATATCGAAAAAAAATCTTGAAAAATTGCTTATGAAATCGTTAGTAAAGAATTAACACAAAAGAAAACGATAAAAATATTGATAATTGTATTTATAATAGTAGCCAATACTTAATGTATCTGCTTTACTCGTTACAAAATCTGTAAAAGATAGAATGAAATTCCATGGATACAGGAATAATTTTTACTTACGACTAAGTTATTTTAGAAAATTAAATTATCGTTATAATTTATTAATAAAATTTTATAAAAATTAATAATTCTTGTATTAAAAAATGGAAATTATTCTTTATTTACATAATGTATGAAATTCATATATTTAATACTATGGACGAAGACCCGAAAGGATGACGTTTCCAAAAATTTTACAGATATTTTAGGGTGGCAGGAGCGGTGCAAAAATTAAAATAAAAAGTCTTAAGCTTTTTCCTGAATTGAAATATAGTCACAAAAATAAATCTTTAGGGATAGAAGGAAAGAACAATATTTTCAAAAAGTGCTTAAAATTTTATTTGAGTTACTTTGAAAGTGTATAAAATAGAAATAATAAATGGCTATGTAGATATATGTTGATATCAAATAACGCGAATCTGCCACGCGTATATAAATTGTAAATATTTTAAGTATCATTGTCCTATGCACCGACGACGATTTCTAAAACACACTTGATATATACAATAGAATGAAGAAAGAGACGATTTAAAGTGGTGTACCATCTCTTTCAATTCAATGAAGAGTGAATAAAGATAATGACACTTCAACCGACTTAAAGCCACTTCTAATTGTGCTTATTTCCCTTTCTGCGTTAGCTTTATCTCTGTTAATTTGTTGATTATAGTCTATATATCTATAATTATATAGGTATATATAACTGACATTAATATATATATATATATATATATATATATATATATATATATATATATATATATACACGTCAAACATTTTTTATGCAACACACACGTGCTGTGAACACACGCGCGCTCGCGCACACATGCAAAATAATTGATGTATTTTAGGAGCATGTATATTTATATATAATACGTGTCGACGTATGTCTATAGTACTATATAAGGACCAATAAATTCAAATTGCGTCAAAACCATCGAGACATTAAAATAAGAATGGCTCTAGTGTTACTATCAGGCTCTGCAGGGCTATGCGCAATTATTCCCGTGGCCTCAGATACACTATAGTATAAGTATATAAGGTATGCATTTACCGCGATAATTCCAATATTTCGCTATATATAAATATACGTCACCTTCAAAAATCTTATAAGGACGAAACCATCGAGACCAATAATTCAATCAGTTCTATAGAAATAAATAAATTATTACGCTCGCGATATAACAATTTGTATGTATATACATATGAAATATAAGTATCTAAAATAAAGGGATTTCTATCGACGGCATAATTTAAATAACAATATAATTTAATAAAAACAAAAGCTAATGCATTTTGGTGATTTTACGAGAAAATTTTTCTTGGATAAAAAGGTCGTATAAAATTTCTTTATAATCATTCGATTCAATGAATTTTCAATTAAAATTATAAAGGTCAAAGCCAAATATCAAAGACATTGATGACAATACAAAATCTATATGCGTGCATCAGTCATGCTTTTAAAATAAAATAAAAGGGCTTTCCATTTTGAGCAATAGACGAACAAATGCAATTTTGTAGATAGAACAATGAAGCATCAAGAACCGGGGAAAGAGAAAGACGAAATTTTTAATTTATAAAATTTGAAAAGAGTTCAGCATAATCACCAAAAAAAATAAAACCCTTGGTTACTGACCAAAAACAATTTTTTTTCTTTTCTATTGAGCAGTATGCTTGCAGAACATTATAAACACATTTTTAAAGTAAATAAAATAAGCTCGAAAATGAAAAATTCAGCCGAATAAGCTTTTGATGCTTTACCATGTAACATAGAATAAGCTATTATACAAAATAAATATAGATGGCTCAAGAAAAACGTTAATAATTCAAAACGATGTTGTTAGAGCTCGTTCATTTTTGATTCGTCGTACATATGTGAAAAAAGTATTAAATAATTAGAATTCATAAATAACTAATAATATATTGATAAATAATATATAGATTATTTATTATTATTATTATTATTATTATTGTTATACTTAAAATGAATGGTAGTTTTTATATTTTAAGTGGGTAAAGTATATATAGAGTATAAAACATGTATTTATAAATGAAAGAAACGGAGTAAAAGAAAGGGAGACATTGATAAAATAATAAGAAAAAAAAATCAAATATAAATGAAAAACCAACAATTTATTTCTTCTCTATTTATTCATAATAAATAATTTGTCATACTGTTGTGCATTATGTTATTGTGCAATGATATAAATTTAAGAAAATACAATTACATTCGATTATCATTTATTTATAATTCAAAAGATTATTAAATCATTATTACAGCATTACACACACACACACACGCGCGCGCGCGCGTTATTCATTTTATATAATATATTCAATAAAAGCAGGTCCTATTATTGCACAGACGAATGAAATTTACAGACCGAAAAATGTGATTTTCGTACATTTTAAAATATGTAATTAGGGTATAATTATAAATGTTATGTAAGTACGTGAAATCTCTTTAAAAAGCAAAAATATAATCTACTCTGAAAAATGGCCTTTTTAAATCAACTTTGGCTAAAATATCGCATTGCTCATCCTTTATTTATAATATTAGTAAATTCCATTTCTGGGCTCAATCATTTGCAGCTACTTACATTGTAATGCCGAGATTCAAAAATGGTAATAAAAATACAGCATTGAATTCAAGATAATTCTATATATATATATAAGTTCATAATACGTAGGTGCTAATACACACGCAATAGTTTTTACCACGGAGAGACTTCAATATATATTTATCAATTTTCAAATGTAAGACGTACTTTCGTGTGTATTATGTTCGATCGTAAAAGGAGGGCGCCGACGTTGAGCTAACCCAAAAGCCCTCGGGCGCTTCTGAACACAGGGGCCAGACAGCCGCAAAAAAATGACCTCATCGTCGTATAAAAAAAAGGAACTAAGAGAAAAAAAACGCCTAGAACTAAAACTAAAAACGATCGTGTCGCAGAAGAGGGAAGTAAAGATAAAGAAAACAACGGCGATTGAACGGGAAGCGCGTCGGTGGCTATGATATAGTCGGGGTGTACATAGGCCATATCTCGATTAAGGGATGATAGTCAAAAAAGACTATACGAGTCAGAGAGAGAGAGAGAGAGAGAGAGAGAGAGAGAGAGAGAGAGAGAGAGAGAGAGAGAGAGAGAGAGTAAAAGGAATGGTTGGACGGGGGAGCTTGGCAGGCCGAGTTTATTCTTCGGAATCTTTGGCCAGTCTCCAGAAGTTCCCCTCCCTCCCGAATGATCATTTTCCAGTCGCGGGAACTCGACTGTGAGATATATATATATATATATATATATATATATATATATATATATATATAGCATAGTTTGTGGAGAGGAGACAGCGAGCTCGTTATATTGCGATCCACCCCCCCTCCACACACATTCGCCTCCTCTCCGCCAAGCATCTCGCAGGAGTATAATAATGCGAAATAACGCATTAAATTGGCTTTTTGGCGTAAGGGGTTGTTATGTGCGTCGCGCTTGCTATATTTGCAGAGACCCCTATCGTTAAACATAAATATTTTATATACTGTTTATCGCGAGATATATTTTTCCTTAACGATTACATCAGTCAATATAGATATTTTCGGCACATCATTTGTATCCAAATCAAATTAAGTTTTTTTGCGAAAATATAGATCATACTAGATTTTTCATCTCGAATTTCGAAATTTCAATCATAACTTTTTATTCCATGACCGTGAAGATTCTTATACCACCTTTATAATTTTAGAAATATCCTCAGAAGAAAAATATGCCCGCTAAAGAATCTTAATAGTTCCAGTGCTAAAGTTATATATGTAGAGAATTGAAACGTGCAGAAAGTGAGCACTTGTGCGACTCAATAGTGTAATATATAAATACATGCCGAGAAAAGTATAATTGAAAGGTCATTTATGTATTTATTTACTCGCCTAAGTGATCAATGCGACTTAAAAGAATCTCTTTAATTCCTGGAAATCTGAATTACGTGTACTAAGCGATCTGTATCGAATTTGTAAATTTTTTTATTACTAACGAATATAAATTAAAACTTTAAATCCGTACAATATATATATATATATATATATATATATATATATATATATATATATATATATATATGTCGATAAAATTCTATTTGATACATATTATTCTCGTTTATAATTATTAAATTCATATAATTATGTAAATATTATTAAAATGTATAATAATAATACATATTATACTACATAAGGATTCGCCGTTCAAATTTATTAATACTTCTTAGAATATAAAGATTTCTTTATAATTCTGAGTCAATTCTTTTGATCCTTGAAGATTCCAATACATTTATTTTATAAAATATTCTTTACTTGAGTGTCAGAGAGATAAAGATATTCCTTGCTATATTCATTTGAATTGGCTAGCCAAGAAAACTTATTTAAATAATAATATTATAATGAAGATTCGAAAATTCATCAATTCCAAATGTGTTTCAATCTGCCTGTATTTTATCTTTTAGTGGATGAGCACACACACTCATACACCCGCTCGCACACACAAACAAATAAATGAAACATACTTTGACGGACAGGAATTGAAACACACTTAGAATCGATGAATTTTAATTTTCGTGTAATATTATTTCAATTTATTTTTTCTTGACCAGTTAATTCAAATGAAGGTATATATATATATATATATATATATATATATATATATATACTTACTACTTTGTTCCTTCTTAAAATCAAAATTTCTAGAAAAACATTACTTAGATTCTATCTTTTACGACTGTTGATCCTTCCTCATTTTTTTTCTCTCCTGGATTCCATGAAAAACATCGGTCCATACAGTTCGGAGAAGAGATCTACCGTTCTAGCTGCGTTCAGATCTTCTTTTTAAGAACAAAAACATCGAAACGCGACTGCTCATTGAAGATTATAAAAATCATCAAGATTCTTAGAATCTGCATATGTGTTGAATGACATGAAGTGTTCCCCTTTTTCTCGATGTTTTCTTTTCACATTTGATATATACCGACAGGAACCAGAATATATTTTTTTATTTCTTTTTTTACGATACGATAATTAAACATATATATATATATATATATATATATATATATATATATATATATAATATCGTGTACAATTTATATCTTATCTGAAAGAAATTTATACTGTTAAAGTCAAGAATTGTCGTCAACAATACGACTGAACCACAAGTAAAGTGAAAACATGTCAGCAAATCGAAAAATCTCATTTTCGTCGAATAACAATTACAAAATATTTAATTACATGCGTTAGCTAACTTTTCAAATATTTATAGGATAAATTTATTTATTTGTTCAAATTTTTTTTGTATATAATAAAGAATTAATTGAAACTTTTATAAATATATGTATGGTAGGAAAAATATATATTTCAGCCTTATTTTGATTAATTTGAATTATTCAATTCCACAAATTTTTCGTATCAATATTGCGGGTAGAATATCGTAAGTCGGACATGACTTGTAATAATTGAATATTACGTATGAAATATCAAATATTAACCCTGAGGGCATATTGATAATATCAAAGTTACACACGTTTACGAAATATTTATATATTATACATTACCTAACTTGACATCATCTTTAGAATGAGTGATAATATATATATAAAGCAGAGAGATGATAAGTTTTGACATGACAAAATCAGTAGAAATTCCCTGGTTTAGGTCCGCCGTGGTGAAGTTCGTTTTTCTTGATGGCTTCTGACAGTTATGCTTCGCTTTGCTTATCTTATTGGTATCTGAAAGAATGTATATCGAGAAATGTTCTTTTTTCAATGTGCGCACGCAAAAAATATTAGTGGTCATCCTCTTTGTTTCAAAGCGGGACGAGACAAAAAACAATAGTCCCTCATGATATTGATCACTGTAATTATTAAAGAAGTTAAATACGCACATACACTGTTTAATTATAATCAAAATAAGTAGTTAATTATTTAACTTAATTTTAATCTTATCGAGCTTTATCTATACTTACTTAACCGCTTCACCGTACATTAGGAAATTTGATACAATATATATCGCTTCGAAATATTCAAAAATTCATTAACAGTCGTCGGCAAGAAAAGCGGAAGGAATAGTAACGAAGTATATAGATATAGTATCCTTCGTGGAGTCAGCTTGAAGAAGAAGCGTATAAAGGTTGCTTTAGACGAGTGTGTGTGTGTGCGCGCGCGCGCGCGTGTGTGCATTGTGTACGTGTACGCTCGCGTATACGTATAGAAAAGAAACACATCGCAAATATTTCAGCCGCGGAGCTCTTCTATCGATTTTCGTCCCGCATCCTCGTGCGACCGTCGGGCACACAGCATTACCTGCCTTCTCGATTCTTTCTCTCTCTCTCTCTATCTCTCTCTCTCTCTCTCTCTTTCTCTCTGTCTCTCTTTCTCTCTTCTGCTCTCCCTAGATATTCTTTTAGCTCGTAAAATTCTCTTCCCTTTAAAATTCATCCCTTACTTCGCTCCCTCTCACGTTCGTGCATTGATCGAGCTCTCTCGCCTTTTTCTCGAAATTTTTTCCTCTTCTTCTTCTCATTCGTTTCTTTTTTTTGCACTTCTTTTTTATTTTCTGCGCGTCCGCTTGACTTCTTGCCTCTGGTTCCATATATATTTTTCTTATTTTTAACGCTCTTTCATTATACGGTTCTGCTTTGCTGCACTTCTCCAATTTTATATGTACATCGACTTTGATGTTTATATTTTCTTCCATTGGACGGATATTTTTCTCTGTATGTTTTCATTATTTTTTAAATATTTTTCAATACCTCAATTCTTGAGTTTTATAAAAGACTCTATTTGAAAATAAAGTTTTATTATATTATGAAAACTCTATCGAATGTTTGATTTAAACTGTTTAAAACTATGCATAGACGACCAATTTCAATATCAAAATTAGACAAAATCGAGTAAAAATGCGAAAGCAAGCGGAGAACGTACAAAACGTTCAACTCTTCAAAACTGTATTAAAATTGTTGAAAATAAAATAAGGTGCCATTTAAGTAAATGAAATGCAATGACTTGTCGCAGAACGAGTAACATACATACACACGCGTGCATGCATACACGTTCGAAAATTGGAAAAGAAATCCTCCCTAAATCTCTCCCATTCAGGACCGTTCATCCTTTGTACTTGTTCCGGTTTTCGTCTTTTCTTTTTCCCTCTTGCGCCACAACGTCGCTCCGTTATAAAACGGGCATATTTCCTGGTGAGCTCGCAGCGGACGTTGTCCCCGGGCTCCTTTTATCTTCAATTTCCCGATATTAGCTTGTCCCGCGAAAGATCGGTGCTCATATATATATATATATATATATATATATATATATATATATATATATATATATATATATATATGTATTCACATATAAAAGAAACGCGGTTCGTTCGGATATAATATTGGCAGCAGATCGCCCTTTCTTTTAAAGTTGCTATAAAATGCCGATAGAACTAACCACGGAAAATATCGCATATCTATAGTGGCTATACAATAATTTTTGTTCACTTTATTTGGATCTTTTAATTTAAGAGGCTGTCGAAGTCAAGTTTTATGGATCGAGCAAAAACTACTTTGTTTTAAATTATATTATATACATGCATACATTTTATATTCTACAAAGTTTCAAAGAATTTCGTCAAATAGCGTGAAAACAAAAACCTTTTCAAAATCTGACTTATAATTTTTGTTTAATATAAAATTTTAAAAATGATCCGATCAAATTTCCACACCGTTTGATGAATTTATTTAAACTTTGCAGAAATGTAGAATAGAAGTAAATAAAGGGTATGATTAAATAAAAATTGCAATAATTTTATTTTCACATATAATATATTTATTAAAATCAGATACCTTTCTACTCATATGTATAAAAGAGAAGTTGGCAACCACTTCACCGATCAATTGAGTTTTGAATTATTTTTATTCGAACCATGATATCAATTTGCGAATTGTTTAAAGGCCAACATGGACGATTGCAATTATTTATTACGTTTCGAAATTTATTATAATTTTGTTACTTTATTAATTCTATAATTATAATTTAATTTGAGTATAATGGTAATGGCAATAAAAAGGGCAGCATTTCGATAGATGCATTTGGCGTATATCTGTCAAATAATTACTTTAAGGACTGTTTCGAGTCTGTAAAATTTGGTATTTAGTTTACAAACTCGAAACCTTACAGCGATGACGATGATATTATTAGCAATTATACCCAAGTACTTTATATACGGACACGTGTAAGAAAACTCCTGTGTAAAAAAAATTCCACGTTTGAAAAAAAAGACCGGCATATTTTACGGCCTATTAATGACCTTAAATCGGTAATAAAAAAGAATAATAAAATTTTTATAGAATCAAAATTCATTTGTTTAGAAGTGCTTAAAATATATTGGAAATATAATACATTGGAAAGAATAAGCAAATGAAAATGTAAAAGGAAAAGAAGACTGTAGTGCGAAAACAAAGCAGAATTTTCTCCTCATAAACATAACCAAAAAAGAAAAACAAAAGGCATAAATACTTTTTAAAAACTCTTCGCACATAAGACTCTAAAATTATCAATGGGTATTGCGTAATCAGTTACGGGTCGTATACACGCCAATACACTTAATCGAATGTGAAATCGTGTCATGGACATGAAAAAATAATTGTAAGATAAAAAAGCAGGTTCAGCCTCGAGATCGGCGATAGCATTGGAGATTGAAATGGAGCTTTTTTTCGAAAATACATATGTCTTATGTATTATACATATATACATAGATAACGTTAAGACTATCCATGTCGTCGTTCCGAGCTGCTACTCGACTAGATTATTCGCCAAACGCGAAAGAGAAAGTGAAAACGCGAGGAAGAGGCATATGTAATTGTCATTCCTATATATATATATATATATATATATATATATATATATATATATATATATATATATAACTATCGCGGAAGACGATGAGGAGCGGGGATGTGAGGAAATCGGATGCAGTATACATGCATACAGGACCAAAAAGGCGAACGCGAGGAAACGAGCGACGAACGCGCGCGTATATATACCGGCGTTCCTCGTTCGATCTGATAAATATATAATATGTCTCTTACGTGTATACAGCATAAAACGTCGAAAGTATTAAATATTAATCCGAATAAAAGTTACGTTAGAAAATTATAATACGTCGTAATAGTGTATAGGGAGCGAGTTGCACATACCCCGTTCATACTCGATGCGGCTCTGTATGTACTTAAAATATAAAATAAGAGAGAGAGAGGGGGGGCAAGGCGCATATTCTAATTGTATATCTATATATCAAATCTGGGAGAAAGGGTAGAGGACGCGCTGCATCAGCCCTTCGAGACTCGGGCACCGATCCTTCGCGATGTTGTTGTTCTTCTTATTCATAGAATTATTATTTTTTTTTTATTGTCAAATTGTCAGTAATTTTTGCAATGTTCCGCGTGTAACTCTTGATAGCCAAAATAAATTATATATAGGCTCCTGTATGAATTCTTATATGTGTAAAGATTTTACGAAAGTTTTTATATAAGTTCTTGTGTATCTTCTTATACGTAAGTTCTTATGCAAATGTTTAATGTAAATTTTTTCATACGGAAATCAAGAATAAACTATTGGAAGAATTTCAGTGTTGACTATTATAATTTTTATGTAAATCATTATGACGGTTAATGTTCAATTATTGTATACACGTAGAAAGTAATATTTATATATATATTCTTTGTACTATTATATGGCAAAATTATATTATGATTTTTCCTTAACAATCATGCAAACAACTCATTTAATTGGACTGTAAGACCAATGAAAATATTTATTAATTTGTATATAAGCAGTCGACAAAAGCACAATTAAATTATTTATAATCGTATTATTCTTTTTGCTATAATAATATTACAACACTATTATTATTATTATTATTATTATTATTATTTTTCCTTTTTTTAGTTAAAATACATTGATATAATATTTTATACATGTTCTAATGGTGTGATATTACTTATATATTTAATATAAAATAAAATTTATTCTGACACATGCAATATAGTGAAAGTAAAAATGATTTTTTATTGAAATTTTTTTCTAATTGTATTCGTAATAATTGTCTTTGTATAAACGGTTTTATGCTTTAAAAATTATAAAAACATGTTTCTATAACTGCTTATAATTAAAGTATATAAAAACTATCTAATTTTCAAAAGTTTAATGTTTCAAAAAACATGTTTAAGTTGGAAATAAAGCACAATGAGCGATTAATACCTTTTATAATATATTGTAGGTTCTTTGTAGAGAATAGTAAAAGCAATTTGAAATTTGAATAATTGCATTATTTACATACAAGTAGATATCGAATATATAAATGTTTATGCATTTTTAAGCATACAATTTTCTGTATTTTGTAATGTGCTACTACCTAAATATATTATATAATGTATATATATATATATATATATATATATATATATATATATACACACCCACAATTTCGTAAATAATTCTCTTGAATTAAACTTATGAATGTTTTTTTACTGATTATTAGCTAATAACAATGTGTGTGTATGTAAAAATATTTCGTTTTTATCTATGTTATATACGCATTTTATTTTACACCATAATATATCGCTTCTATTGACATTTATTAATTTGAAAATGAACGACAATATATTTATGTATTGAATGTCAGGTAAAGATAAAGTTCTGAATTTGATGCAAAAGTATATATCTATACATAACTATATATCTATATAATTTATCTTCAATATACTTCATATAATTAATCTTCATATATTCAATGATATATATGTCTCTAATTGATTTCTATAAGTTTTTCTTTAATATTTTACGTAATAAAATAAAATCTATCTTGGCAAATTTCTCAATGTTTATATATAATGCAACGTTTCAAAATATCAACGAAAGCATACACGCAAGTTTATATAAATCTAATCTATACAATATATCGCAAGGATCGATGCGATTTTAATATAAAAATGATTCAGAAATAATAAGATAAATATCGGAGGTCTAAAGAATATTCATTGTCAGATGCAGCAGCTTCTTTCTTTTTTCCTAAATATTATATAATATATACATTATAATAAGAATGTAAAAGTTTTTACGTATATACATTTCAACTGCCGGGATTCACTGCTGAAAGTTCCCGGACAAGAAAAAAGTAGCCCGCAGGCCTAAATAAGATCTAATTGAATTATTATTATTAAAACGACTAATAAAAGGGAAAAGAATTAATAAGAGAATTATTCCAAAGTAATGAAGGAGGAAAGTGCGATGATAAAAAGTACGTCATTATGAAAGCAAAAAAACACCAATGCAAGAAATTTCTGCATTTTTGTGTTTCATTATATATACATATACATATACATATACATATACATATACATACATATATGTATATATATATATATATATATATATATATATATATATATATATATATACCTATATAATTATCCGCGGTTCTGGCAAGCTTTTAATTAAACTCATACCTGCTCATATTAACATCTGCATATATGTATATATACAGATGCACGCATAAACTCGTACCCTTCCTTGTGTTTTTATGATTATTATTATTATTTGTAGAAAGAGAGGAGGAAGAGTGTAAGTGTATGTGTCCATTGTCTCTGCGTGGGCAAAGTTGATGGTGGGGGAGAGTTCATCTGCCCGCATGTAATACAAATTTTATAAAAAAGGATTAAAAGACAAAAAATGTGACAAAGATGTGCATAAAGTATTATATTAATTATTCAAATTTCCAATTATTAAGATATATTCTGTGGTATAATAACAATTATAATTTGTTTAACTCCTCCGAAAACCAAACAAGCCGAAACTCGAATAAGTAATAATTAAAGTGCAAATAATTGTTTGAAAACTGAAAATTTATTTTACTTGATTTTTCATGCGAGTCCTCATGTAAACTATAATCAATAATTTAGAAATCAACATCATTTTTATAATGGTACTACAATATCAGTAATAACACCAAAATCACAAGGCTTAATTAAGTTATTAAAGTAAAACTATTTTTAAGAGACTTTGTTAAAAATCTCAATTAACAATTGAATTATCATAACTAAACTTGCATATTTTTTGTATCAAAATGTTGACAATAGAAAGCAAACGATTGATTATTTATTAACTATTACAGTTTAAATAATAATTCATATGAATTTATTACCTATATTTTACCAAAAATATATAAAGTATAGGACGAAATAGATGCTATAATATGCAAAGTTCATCACGATATCATAATATAATATGCAAAATTTATATATAAACTCTGATGATTGTAATATCTATTGTCAGTCGACCGAGCGGTTGCTCTTCTTCCTTAAAACAAAAAAAAAAAAAATAAGTGTATACTGGCACAAATGTATGCATAAACGGCAACTTTATCATACAGAATGAACCTCGAGTGATTCGAGCTGCTTTTTTAACGAATTTGTTGTTAAACTAAGGTCGTAAACGAACAAAAACTCACATTAAAAACTACGTGATTATAAGTTTAGATTTTAAGAAAAATATAACTAAGAAAATAGCGTTGTGCACGATGCATCTTTACGATCGTATCCAAAATTGATATTTCGTAAAATTTGTGTACAACGTCCTTTCTCTATCTACGAAAAAATATTAATAGTAAAAACGCTCTGCAGTGGACAAATACAAAATTAGTCATTCGAAAATGCGATCCCAATCGAATATATGAAGTTTGAAATTATAGAATGAATTTGAAATTAGATGGTCTTGATTGAAGATTGATATACCTTGACTTTAAGATAAAAAATCAAGATTAAATTTAAGCTTTATTTCAGAACTGTAAATCAAGGTAAATCAACCTTAATTTTTAACAGATACGCTTGTAATAAGGCACCACAAATAATAAAATTTGATTATCTAAAATAAATAATTAACAAAGCAGGAATATTATTTAAAATAAATGAATTAACGCTAATATAAAATAATGAAAATATTAAAACAAAAATAATACAATAGAAATCAGGATATTATACAACCTAAGAATAATTGGAAAGAGCAAAAAATAACAAATTTACTGCTTGTACATATTATATCGTAATAAAACTGATGTACCAAGTAAGCCAACGTTTTTCTTTTGCTTACTTAAAAAATCACCAAGTCCAAAAATGTTAATAAAAAATTTCACCGTAAAATAAAAATTTGCTTTTCATTTACTTCAAAAAAATTTGAAATTCTTTTATATTGGTAATAAATCCCTTTTACTGATACTTTTACCTCCAATTATTTGTTGTTACTTATTTAACAATACTTTAATTGCAATCTTTAGGTAAATATGTTTTTAGATTTAAAGAACAAGATCGTTATTTGTTTTTAATTTCTTTTTTATAGATAGAATTGTAACATATAAAAAATAACAAATGTCAGAATACAAATATATAAATAAACAAATAAAAATCATTGAAATATACTTATACTTAAACAGAATAACAAATGTACAATTTTTATTATTAACTTTAGTTCAGTATCTAATAAAATTCAATATGTCAGTTTATAAAATAATATTTTATGCAAAATTTATACACATTAAATTGTTTTTAAGGAAAATTAACGATCAAAACTTAATATCTCTTGTAATGTTTCGACATTTTATATTATTCTTTATAATAAAATTTTTTTATTCATTATGTTCATTATTAATATATTTGAATGTAATAGATGAATAATTTGTTAATTTATTAGATATATCTGTTAAATGCTGTGCTACTAAAATGCATTAAAGATTTTCTAAATAGAAAAAATATGTAGTTATCTCTTAACCTATATGTATATATATATATATATATATATATATATATATATATATATATATATATATATACAATTATATTTTTCAGTCGAATAACAATTACTTCGTTCAAATTCAGTTCTAAATCAATAGTTACGCATTTTTACAATTATAATCAACAATTCATTTTTTAACAGAATATAAGAATATTCTTTCTGACAAGTATTTCATTAACTTAATTGTTTTTAATTTTAAGCACCTTAGTTATCTATACATATTTGAAAAATCTTAATGACATATATTCCTAAATTCTTGTAATTATAAATTACATTATCACTTTTCAATATATCACAAATATAAGAAATTATATGTAGGTGATTATGCAAATATGTAATAAAAAAATATATGCTAAAGTAACTTATATTGCAATCACCAAATATTCGTGTAGACTAATAAATGCTAAATAATCAAAAATTATATCCTCACTTTATCGACTTGTTTTACTATTTATAATGTATTTTGACTAATTAATGTCATCGTTCCTCCCATGTAGTCAAAATACTGGAGATCATTTTTCATTAAGTTTCGGTTGTTTATTTTATATATTGTTCATTTAAGTCTTGAATGCTCTAGCTTTTGCTGCTTTAATTATAAAAGTCTTGATAGTTAATTCATCTAACTTGGCGAAATCTGGTGTTTGAATTACAGCAGTCATATGATTCAAAGCAAATTTAAAACAAAAATCCTCTAAATCCTTCATATAATTAAATTATAGAATCATATGAGTATGATAATTCAGTTATATTAATATTTTAGTTAAAATATACTTACTTTTGCATTGTATGTAATAGCAGTACTATAAAGGAATGCAACGTTTGCAACAGTAATTTCCTGTTTAATCATTTGAACACAGCGTCTTTTTAATTGAGATTCAAAATATGCATTGGCTAAATCCAATAATTCTAAAAATAAACAATTATAATTATTTACATAAAGTAAAGTTGATAATAAATTTTAAAGTGCAATTAAACTATTTTACTTAATTCTTTTATAATACTTAATTCCTATTACCTAAAGCATTTTCTGGAGGTAATTCTACTTCATCAGTGTATAAGTACCTTAAAAATGACTTATACACGTTATAAGAAAATTGATCGTGTTCAATGGTACTGAAAATACATAATAACAATAAATCATCAATTTATTGAAAGTTTTATTTTACGATATGAAAAAATATATGAGTATAATTTTATTGAAAGAAAAGGAAAGAATTATAACAAAAAGGAAAGAATGTATAAAACATTACTCTAGATTATTTTCTGTCCAATGTTCTTGAAACATCGATTTGAAGTATTGGCAACGAATTTTTAAAACAGCCTTATGTACATATATCGGTTTTCCTTGTACTTGAATTGTTAAGTCACTTGTAGCCTAAGCAAACGGAAACAAACATAAAGTATAATTTGAAAATAAACGTATATTATTGTATTTACAATATATGTTTATAATTATGTATTTTATCACTCATAACAAAATTTTATGTAAAATTTGAGAAAAAAAATTCGCAAAGAAAGTTTCAAATACATAAATAAACATTTATTCATTATCATTTAACTTCAAAATAAAAGTACTAAAATATCAATAGTTTATACTTACTGGATCATCAAAAGCATTTTTTAAACTATCGATAATACCCACTTCTTCTTCAGCATGCAAAATCAGAGGTTGATGCATAACACTTGGAGTTGCATAACAAGCGAGGGCATCATGTACATGTGGTAATGGAGTAGCCATAGGAGTAGTCACACTTTGCCCTCTACACTGACCCCACATAAAAATTTTACCTCCTTGACCCATTGCTATGCTTATGTGATTATAATGCAATGCAGCAATATCTGATATCCTACCCATTTCTGGTGTATATAACTATTTTTTCATAAAATAATAATAATAAAATATAAAAAATTATGATTATTATTCGGTAAATTTAGGATAAAAACTTACTTTTGTTGGTAAACAACCATTAGCTTTATTTCCAAGCCCTAACTGACCAAAGCCATTTCCACCCCAAACATAAAGTACGCCTTCATCACTCAATGCTAATGTATGGGCATAACCACAAGCAATCTTTTCTAAAATATTTAATTACGAATATGAATAAATTATTATATATAAATAAAGTTTCAAAAAATACTTTAAACAAGTTTACCTATAACAATTCCAGTTAAACTGTTAACTTTACAGGGACTTAATAGATTAACATAATTTCCAATTCCAAGCTGTCCAACTCCATTATAACCCCAACCATAAACCTCTCCAGTATCTGTCACAGCCATGGTAGACGTTTGTCCACATGAAATAGAAACAATAACTTTTCCTGCTAAAGCTGAATTAACTTTACGAGGTACTCCTTGATTTGTACTGACTCCACTGCTTGTTTGTCCACAATTATTTTGCCCCCATGAATATACCTTAAGATTACAAGATTTTAAATATAAAAGTATTAATTTGTTAAAACAATAATTAGCTTAAAAATAAAATAGAATTAAAGCTTCATAAATTTAATAATAATGAATTTATAAAATTTTATTTGATACATTTTCAAACTTACTTCTCCATCTTCTGTAAGAGCCACTGAATGATGACTACCACAAGCAATGGAAGTTATGATTTTTTTATCTAAATTTAAACAAAGAGTTGGAGTTAATCCTTGATTTGTAGATCCATTTCCTAATTCACAGAAACCGTTATGACCCCATGAATAAACCTAAAATAAATCTCAAATAAATATTGTATTAAACTATTAGCTTTCTAGAATAATTTTATTTATTTGAATGAATAACAAATATATTTATAATAATATTTATAATTATTTGACCATATAGTCGTTCTTTTCATAACAATTTTTATTATTTTCATTAGTTTGATGAAATTATAAATCGTTTTTTAATTATATAATTTAAATAATTAAAAGTTTATGTTATATATTATATATTATAATGTAATATATAATATATAACATATATTAATATAAAGATCAACTTATATAGAAATGTATATAAATATACATAAAAAATATATAAAAAATAGATAAATTTGTATAAAATTTTCTATAGTTAAGATTATTGAAAATTAGAACATCATTAACGTTTTATAATATTTATACTTATAATAGATATAATAATAATAATAATAATAATAATAATAATACTTTGATTTTAATACCTCTCCTTTGTTTGTAAGAGCAAGAACATGAGGTCCACTTCCATAAGAAAATGTCTTTATTCCTTTGCCACAAAGAGCTTCAACTTTTTTTGGATGTAATGTACTGTGTGAATCTCCAATTCCAAGACAACCAGCTGTATTACTTCCCAGTGCAAATACTTCATCATCTTTGGTTACGATTAAGGCTTCGTTTCCTAAATTACCTGTTTATTGAATTCAGGAAAGTTATTGAATCTAATATTTTTAATATGATTTCTATTATCATTTTGAAATAAACTTTAGTTAGTTACCAAAAGATAAAAAAAAATCTTCAAATTACAATATATCTATAAAACTATAAATAATTATAATAAAAACAAGAACTTTAAGTTTGCATCACAGCATACTTTCAAAAATACTCAATTTCAAATTTAATTTTTACTAAAATACAATGTTAATTCTGCAATACAATAAACTTTATGTATTATTTTTATTTACTTAAGAACAAAAAAATATTAAATCTGTTATATTGAAAAAACATTTTTGACATCAGATAAGTAACAACTTAATTGAACAAATTATAATAAGAAAAAGTAATAACTCTAATTGGTTTTTTATAAAAATATGATTTGAGTCTTAACAAAATGCTACATATAGATGTATTATTATAATAAAAAAAAATTGAATTGACAAATTTTCTATTTTAATAATTTTTTCTATATTTTTAAATAAAACATAATAAAAGACAATCACAGAGTAATAATAAAAAAGACAAACAAATTACCATAAACTACAGACATATGTATCTTAGATATAAATTTGGGTTCCAACAAGCTAAAAATTGGCCAGTTTTTTAAATCTGCCCGCGACATTATGTACTTTCACGTAAATTTATTGCCAACACCTCCGTAAGACGTAAATCCAATCCAGTATCTCCCTGGCTTCCTGGTGATATACTGATGTGACAGTAAAAGTAAATTCTTAACGACGCCACAACAGTGCTCAGCGACATAACCTTCTTTCTTCTACTTTGAATACTTTTTTTTAAATTCCAAAGTTACTTTCTTTGTTCATTATGTTTCTTTGTCAGTTAAAAAACTGACGCGATAATAGAAAATCGCTAAGAAAAGAAGAAAAAAGTAGAGAATGTTTTACTAGCTTTAGGCACATATTGTTTGTTATTCTGAGGTGTCACTGATAAAAGAGTAGATCGAGTAAGTGTCAAAGTAAAATGGAATATAAATAATTGAGACGTTCTAACACGATAAGCTTACCACTTGGTTATAAAATAATGAATGAATTGAACGGGAAATAATAAATTTTAATAAAAACAATGCTGAACAATTTTAAATTGGAACTTGTAGATTATTTACAATTGAATAACAACACAACACACAATCAACAATGAAAGTAGAAATATGCAACACCATCGATGAAAAGTACAGAGGGCAGATCAATCGTGAACTGCGCAAGTGCGCAAGCGTAATCGTATCAAAATAAATGTATAAAATTATATTTTATCCGTCTTAATTTATTAGTAAATTTAAAGTGTATTTTTTCAACAGAGAAGTAAAGAATTAAAGATTATAAAACTTAATTATTTTAAACTAAATTAATTAACTTAATAAATATTTTTATCGGTCTTACAGTCTTTATACTACAATATATTGTACTAAAATAATGACAGTCAGGCTGTCCTTGAATATAAATTAGTTTAAAAATTAAAAATAATAAAAAAATACAAATACAAAAATAAGCTATATTCCATGTTAGCAGAGAACAACCTGACAGCTCCTATCACTTTAAATTTAAATTTTCCTTTGATGCCTGACGTTTCGAACCGCTTTATTATTTTTTTTTATTTTTATTGTTTTTAATGTTTAATCTAATTTAATTTTTAGTAGTAATTTCTATTTGAGATTCTTCGGAGGTGATCATAAACAAGGGCAGTCTGACTGTCATTATTTTAGTATAATATATTATAGAATATAGACTGCAAGACCGATAAAAGTATTTATATAATTTATTTTTTAATTTTTAATTTAATTAACGAAACTATAAATTTTATTATCAAATGAATACTTGATAAAATACATCAATACAAAATGCATTGGTTCTTGATCATTGCTCTTATAATTGTTCAAAGAACAAAATATACACAACTTATTTCTTAGACATCGATTAACCCTATTTATATTCAGTAACAATAATTAATATTAATCACAAACTGAAATTTCAACAATTATCTTCTCAACAATTAATATCAAATAAAAAGAAACAAATAAATCGTAAATTCACAAATAATCAGTAAAATTTTACAATTGTTAAGTTTACTGAATCGAATTTTCAACCAGGTTAAACATAATTTAAAAAATAAAAATATAACATTATATACTATATCAATTATTTTGCAACTGGTAGTATTAATTTAAAATGATAACAAAAATATAAATGAATTTTAATCTAAAATTATCATTATTAATTGTATCAGTTTTTTACAGCCCATACGAATTAGAAAGATTTCGATCATTTGCATTTGTACTTTCTAGAGATTCCTTTTGTGCTTATAGAATAATGTTACTTTTCATAGGGTGAGCGCTTTCGAAATCACCCAAGCTTTACTTAGTTCGAAACAGATTTCATGACATTTCATCTTCGATATTACGTGTAATGTACCATGCACTTGTGGTATTACTTTCTCCGCAAATAACGAAAAACCACTGTCTAAAATTCAATGTATATGTATGTATGTATCTTTGTCAATATGTATGTATTGTTCGAGTTTCTCGACGAATATGAAACACTCGGTCATATGTCCCAATGCGAAATAGGAAAGGATGAAGGGTTTTTTCTTCCTCATCACGCCGTTTTAAAAGAAGCAAGTTTAGCCACTAAATTACGTGTCGTGTTTGATGGCTCCGCAAAAAGCTCCAGTGGTATTTCATTGAATGACTCATTAATGGTCGGTCCCGCGCTACAAGATGATTTATTTTTAATTATTTTACGTTTTCGGATGCACGCGTATGTGCTAACGGCGGACATTGAAAAAATGTATCGCCAAATTCTAGTTAATGAATCTGACCGGGCGTATCAAAAAATTCTATGGCGCAAAAATCAGGAGCAGCCGATTAAAGCATACAAGCTTAATACGGTAACGTATGGTACATCGTCGGCATCCTATCTAGCTACGCGCGTATTACAACAGCTTGCGGTAGATGAAAAGGCAATGTACCCTAATGCAGCGCGCGCGTTGACTGAGGATTTTTACATGGATGATTTGTTAACCGGCGCTCGAACCTTTTCGGAGGCGGAGGGTATAAGAAATGAGTTGCTGGAAGTGACCAAGAAGGGCGGTTTTAATTTGAGAAAATGGGCATCGAACGAGCCTCGATTAGTTGAAAAAACAGTCGAACAAAACACGAATCCGCATATATATCTTGATAACGCGATTGTTTAAACATTAGGCCTTTGTTGGAATTTGCAGCAGGACACTATCGCGTATACTGTAAATTTGGAAAAAGTAACAAATACGATAAATAAACGAACGATTCTGTCACAAATTGCACGTTTGTTCGACCCTCTGGGGTTACTCGGTCCGATTATCGTTAATGCCAAAATAATTATGCAACGGTTATGGCAGCTTAAGTTGAAATGGGACGAATCGGTGCCGCAAGATATCCATTTATTGTGGACTAATTTCTATTCTCAGTTGAATATCGTAAAAAAGTTAAATATTACGAGAAGAGCTGTTTCGAAAAACTATATTGGTTTGCAATTGCACGGATTTTGCGATGCGAGCCAAGACGCATACGGTGCCGCGATATATATTCGTTCAATTGATAATGATGGGAATGTAAACACAGAATTGTTATGCTCAAAATCACGTGTCGCGCCACTAAAGTCTATCACGATACCGCGCCTAGAATTATGCGCGGCTAGTCTACTGGCTAACTTGTATACTACAGTATCGCGCGCGTTGAATCGGATAAATTTCGATAAAAAAGTACTATGGTCGGACTCAACGATAGTTCTGCACTGGTTACAAACGCCCCCGAATACGTTAAAAACTTTCGTCGGTAATCGCGTATCCGAAATACAAGGCTTATGTAAAGACGTCCAATGGTTACATATTCGGTCGGAGCACAACCCTGCTGACTCCATCTGAGCTTAGCGACCAGCAGGCCTTCTGGCAAAGGCGTCCCAACTGGCTCTCAACACCCGAACATATGTGGCCTATAAAAAAACTCGAAGAAATTACCATCACCGAAACCCGCGAAAGGCCAATCAATATATATATATCAATTGCACTAAACCTATGAAACAGGAAGAATCGATAAAGGAGCTCGAAGTAATTAAAAAGTTTTCGTAAATTTTGAAAAATTAAAGAGAATAGTGGCGTATTGTTTGCGATTCATAAACAATTGTAGATTAAAAGGCAAAAAATCCATATACCAAGATCCGTCGCGAAAAAATAATAGTCCGACGTATAATAAAAATCGTTCAAGCAACTGAGTTTTCCAAAGAAATTAAAATATTATCGGAAAAACGAAGTTTAAACGGCAGACTCGGTCGGCTCTGTCCTTTTCTAGATTCAGAAGGTATAGTAAGAGTTGGTGGTAGGTTAAGACTCAGCGAGTTACCGTATTCTTATAAACACCCCATGTTGCTTCCGTCCGCGCATTTTATATCAAAATTAATTATTGAGAAGGAACACTTAAGAAATTTTCACAGTGGTGCACAAGCTACGCTTAGCGCTACCCGCCAATATGTGTGGATCATACATGGGCGTAATGCCGTCAAGAGCGTGATAAATAAATGTATTACCTGCTACCGGTCGAAGCCTTCAACGCCTAACTACGTGATGGGAGATTTACCGGTCAGTAGAGTAACATATAAAAGGCCCTTTATACAAACCGGGGTTGACTTTTGCGGACCATTTTTCATTAAGGAAAAACGTCACCGAATCGTAATAAAATCAAGGTTTATGTGGCTATTTTTGTATACTTTGCTACAAAGGCAGTGCATATAGAATTAGTACAGGACTTAACAACTGAAGCCTTTTTAGCTAGCCTACGGAGGTTTATAGCGCGACGCGGAAAGCCGTCTGACATATACAGCGACAACGCAACTAATTTCGTAGGGGCAAAACGGGAACTAGACGATCTTAAAAAATTTTTAAATTCTAAGGAGGACAATGAAAAAATTCAGCGCGCACTTGCTAACGAATCGATTCAATGGCATTTCATACCTCCGCGTTCGCCTCACTTTGGCGGTCTTTGGGAGGCCGTCGTGAAATCATTTAAAACGCACTTGATTCGTATAGCGGGAGATACCTTACTTGCGTATGAAGTTTTGCACACGCTTGTCACTGAAATCGAAGCGATACTAAACTCCCGTCCTTTGACTCCCATATCCACCGATCCTAACGACTTACAATCCTTATCTCCTGCGCATTTCATAATTGGCGACTCGTTCACAAGCGTACCTGACTACGACTATCGCGGTATTCCATCAGGGCGACTGTCGTCTTGGCAGCACGCGCAACAGCTCAAACGACACTTCTGGGTGAGATGGAGTAAGGAGTACCTGCACGAACAAAATGTTCGAAGTAAATGGCATAACGAGTCGGTAAAGGAAATTAAAGTAGGTACGATCGTTACAGTACATGAGGACAATAGCCCGCCATTTCAATGGAAACTTGCACGAGTAATCCAAACTCATCCAGGTCAAGATGGAGTAATCAGAGTAGTCACAATCAAAACTTCTAACGGAGAATATAAGCGAACCATAAAAAAATTGTCACCGCTACCTATTAACGATTGATTAAATATATTACTATATTTTTCTTTTATTTATTTACTATGTAGCATCTCCTGATTGTACAATTATACGTATATTACGTTTTTACTTCAGAACCATGATCCAAATGTAACGATAATTTTCCTATTTACTCTGTAATTGATGTAAGGAACAAAAAATCTACTGTATGTGCAAAACTACTTTAGTAAGAGAATGTATGTATTTTTTCTTTTTTTTTTGAACGTGACCGTTCAAGGGGGCCGGTATGTCTAAAATTCAATGTATATGTATGTATGTATCTTTGTCAATATGTATGTAAATCGGCTTTTGTATTCTGTCATGTAAGATTGGGTTAATGTCGGGTTTTTCCACTCCGCCTCTAATCCTGTAACTACCTAGACGCCGCCTTCCCCCACATCATTAGTCCCTTACCTCGTGCTCACCGAGCCGCTGCGCCGGCTAGCGGTGGTTAATTGTAAGGTCGCCTCGAGTGCGAACCTGCGTATAACTGGTATCAACCTGCCAACCCCCACTCTCTGTATTTTTGTAAATATGCTAGTGACTGCATCTTCTTGCGGACGGTGCAACTTTAGATCACCATCGACTGTCGCAGCGCTCACTTCTACCTGTATCCGCATATAATTAATAAACGGTTGTTACCCACAAATAAATTGTCTTCCTTTAAGTTATTCAACCTTAAGAGAAGACGAGCTGCGTAAGCTTCAGTCTACCGCTGCGTTCAATTCCACTTCATTACAACCACTTATAGTTTAAAGTAGACGTACATAGTAATTTCCAAGAAAATTATGATGTTTAAGATATTATAATTATAATCTCGATAAAAAATACTTTTTGTTGAAGTAGCAGATGAACGGTGATTAGTCCCAGCTTATATATACCTTATACATATACTGATACATATATAGTTGAATTCATTTTAACACTCATGTGGAATTTAATACAATCTTTCATCTAAAAAGACATTTTATTTCGAGCTAAGATTGAAATTGTGAGATTTAGGTGGTGTAAAAGAATGATGTAACAAATTTTTCTTTCAGTTGCATATTGGAGCTTTTGGCAATGTATCAACTGATATTAGTATAGGTAACAGTTTAATTTAAGTCTAAATAACTTTAAAGAGATTGACCTTCCAACATTAATCTCGGCTGGTCTCGGTCTCGAGTTCGATTTTTACAAATGAGTTCCAAACAGTTAAAGTTTATTTGTAACATCAGTTAGGACTATGACAATTTTAATCTTAAAAAGTAGTGTCTAGTTTTTAACAAAGAAATATATCTCTTAAACAATCAGATTTAGACTAAAATTAAAAATTGTACTTATGTCGACTGATCTGAATTAAATTAATAAATACTTTTATCGATCTCAGTTTTTATAATATAATATATTAGATAATGACAGTCAGACTGTCCTTGTTTATGTTCACTCCCGTAGAATCTGAAATAAAACTTATTACTACAATAAATTATATTAAAAATTAAAAATAAAAATAAAATAAAATTAATAATAAAATAAAAATAAAAATAAAATAGTAAATAAAATAAAATAAAAAGAATAAAAGCAATATTCTATGTTAGTAAAGGACAATCTGACTGCCCCCACCACTTTAAATTTAGAATAAATAAATAGTAGTATTATTTTTAAATTACATTTTGACCAGTTTAAAAAATCATAAAAGCTAAAAAAATTACTGTACCACACTATGTTGTCTTATGTTATTTTTTACCAATAAAGTGATAGCTGAACAGTTTTTACAAGATTCCGAATTTCGTTCTTGCTGCTATTACTAGGGTCGAAGAAAACTAACAATTTTGCTCACGTCGATTTGTTCAGATTATTAATTTCAACTCAATAAAAATAGTACTATACTTTAAAGAATAGAAGCAGGAGTCAAAGTCGGAAGATTCGGTCAAAATATGCACGTCTTATATAAATATGTATACATATAGCTGTTGAGAAGATAAAACAATTGGATGCGTATTCTTTTTCGCATTGCAATTCCAACTATAGTTTATAGACTGGGTGGAGAAGTTCTACAATAAAGAGAAAAATAAGTTCTACTCCTTGTTTGTAATGCTATTTTATGTAATTATATAAAATGTATTATGAAAAATCTACGTTCTCATAAATTCTGTTATTAGTTTAAATAAATGTAAAGATACTCTAGTGCAATCGTTAATTTTAAAATTACTCGACCAATTGATTATCGATTAAAAGTGAACGATTTAAGTCGATAAAAATGATTAAAATATCTAAATATATGAGAAATGTTTTTTGGAATATAAATTATTTATTATAAATTTGTCGTAATGCAGAAATAATCTATAGGTAATATAAAATTTAGTTATAATATATTTTTTAATATAAACTTTTAATACATTTATACTTATAGTTTACAGATGAAGCATATTTATACGTGAAGTATTTTTGTAGTATTTAGATAATTTTAAAGCGAAGTACAATATAAATAAATTTTTTTAATTTTACAGAGTAATACCACTTTAGAATTTTTAAAAAATCATCATGTTTGCTTTAACGAGGTGTTAATGTCTTTAAAACAATAGCGAAGTATCAATTGCTTCCCAAAAGGGACAATTTGAAAGGGTCTGCCCACTGGCATTTTTTTCTTAGCCAGAAATATTTTTACACATATTAATCTCCAAATCCTTTTTTTTCAAATTAGACAGATCGACTGCTTCAACACAATTGATTTGATTAATTTTGAATGTTCGCATTATATTCATATAAAACTTCTACGACGAATTAAACATTGATTTTTCGATAAAATTATTAAAAAATTTAGAAGAATATTTTTGTTTTGAAAAAGGACACTTACTTGTACAAGCGTACCAAACGAACAAAAACTTATTAACTAGAAAATCCATATACGTAGTTTACAGTAATACAGATAGTAATAAACTCTGTTTTGATTATGCTTTTCCGATTCTTTTGTCGCAAAAGTATATATCCACCTGTTTTGATTCACAGAATAGCTTTCTCGTCACCATTTTTTATGAAAAATTAAGTAATTTGTATTTAAAAGTGCATTCAATAAACTTTTCAAAAAACAGTATATGAAAATTAAATATTATTTTCGATTATAATAGTGGTGTTACATATATGTACCATATACCATATATGATATTACATATATATGCCTGCTACTCCTTGAAGTACTTTAGAATAAGTCAATAATTCAATATACTTTTGATGGGACAGAAACTTTATCTATTATGATGTCGACTGAGAGCTCCAGATTTACATTTTCATCATTTATAGATCAATTAAAAAAACAAGAACGCAATATAGCAAACTAATAAGTATTAGAGAACCTTTTTGTTTCCAGTAATAATGAGAATTTATTATTGAAATGAAGTAATCTTATATATACAACTTCAATTATAGTTTATATATATTAGTATATTGTAGTGAATAAATTAAATTTTTATACAAATGAATAGTCAAATAATTTTCTTAAGTAATAAAAACAAATGTATATGGAAAAACATAGTGAAGTTTTTTATTATCCAGTGTGACAATACACATACGATAAATAAGTGAACTAATCTCATACTTAACTTAGAATAACTGTTAACTTAAAATGAAAACTACCTAAATGTTCGAATTATAATAATAAGCTAGTTTCACAGTAAAAACATATGAATATTGGACGTAGTATCCATAAGATAATTTTATAGTAAAAATAGAAGAAAAAAATATACAATGAGAAGTATTCACAATATAACATTTTGACGATGAAAATAGATACATATATAAGTACATAAAAATAATACATATGCAACAATGACCTATATTATTGAATTTAAGTCATCGATGTAATTTATCAAAAAAGATTATTGTTTAAAATAACTGTTCCTTTTAACTTATATAGGTATATTTATTTCACACATGTGGAAATGAGATATTAATGTCTTACGTACTAATGACTATTACGCGATGAAATCTCGCTTTTTGTATAAAAAATAACGTGAATAGTCTCACAAATGTTATCACTGACAACGACGCAAAAATGGCGCGTAAATAACTTACATTTATTTTTAATGTTCTTATCATTTGTCTACTTTTCATTTTATGTTCCTATTTTTATTATTAAGAAATCGCGTCATTAAGTAGTGTCGCCAGGTTTATCCAGTAAATGAACACCAACAAAAGGTTTGTGTAAAATTTTTGATTGTGGTGATTTGATGAATATCAGCATCGTTTACTATTATAGTTTATATTTTTTACTTATTTAAATTCGAAAATTGGTTATTTCATTTTATTAGAAATACATTTATTATTTAAATATACTATAAAAAATGTAATATCGAAAATTGCATTAACAAGTGGTATTTTCTCCTCAAATAAACTTTTTCAATCTATAATATGTTTTATTTATTCTTCGAATTTGTAATTAAAAAATAAATCAATTAATAAGTAATATTATCCAAGTGTTGCTTACCAAATCATAGAAACTCAAGATATACATTAAGCATATAAAAAATATATAAAAAAATCTGTCTTTTGTGCATTTTGGATAAAATCAATATATTTATTAAGTATCGTAAAAACTGTCTTTAAAATATTTCAATACTTTTATATATATTTGGTTTCACTCAGGCGAGTAACACTTGGATAGTAATACTTGAAAAGAAAGAAATAAAAGAGAAGGTAATAATTTAATTTTACAACTAAGTCATACATATCTGTACATAAAGAGTCCCTTTGAATAACTAAAAGAATTTCTAATTTAGTTAACTATTTCGTGGGAATTTTTTTTCAGGAAAATACAAAAATAAAAATATTACGTAGTACTAAATGTTTGCCATTATTTAAGTAGATATAATCTATGAAATGATTACCCATGCTCCATTCAAAAAATTTTATTCCTGTTTTAAGTAGATATCTATTATATTAACAGCAATATAATACTTTCTTTTTATTCTTTAATGTAATAAGTATATATATATATATATATATATATATATATATATATATATATATATAATATGTTTCTTTAGATATATCATTTATTATAATCTCATTAATTCATCTCGATATGTTTTTATCGATATCTATTGTGCCAGAAAGCACAAAGAATTTTTGTATCGATATTCTTAATCATCATTTTTGTTTACTGGATGTATTTTTAATTAGTTTAATAAATATTAACGCATATATGAAAAAAGGGATCGCTTATGAATTAGAGAGCGTTCAGCCTTTTTTATTTCAGTTGCATCTTTCGCGCTAATTAAAAAAAAAACTCACCACTTTACATTCGCGACTACTCTGACGATAGCTTCTTTAAATTTTAAGTAGTAAAGAATACATTTTGATTCTTTATTTTGTGAAATATATCGTTACAAGATATTCGTGAGTATATTTTCTACACGGGTATTCTTGTATTCTCGCTTTCTTATAAGGTAACCACGTAAAATATAAATTCTTTACGCAGACATTTTATAATTTACAATACAAAAACTTTAATATTAATATATGGAAATCGAAATGTGTGCTTATATATTGCATATAATTTAGTAGAGCGAATTATATCTTTATAAAGTTACCGATTCTATTGAGAAATTGTGTATACTTTACATGAAAGTACATTTACGAAATTTCCATAATAATTAATTCGGCATTATGGTATATAAATATCGCAAATATCGATATATATATATATATATATATATATATATATATATATATATATATATATATATTGTTTTACTGAATTTTCAGGAACATATTGAAATCAGATCATAGACAATTATGCATGCATATATTCATTTATACATGTTACATTCAATAGTTAATTCCGGAATTTTACGCAGGAATCGTCATTTTATAGAATGGCCCGTCTATCTTTTAAACGGATTTTCTATACAATGCCCGCCCTTTGTACAGAGCATCGAAGTTACACATATTGTATATAGGTAACATATACAATGCGTACATTTAAAAAAAAAAAAAAATCGAAACAATATACTTCAAAATAGTTTATCTTTTGAAATATCTTCCACTAAACGTGAAAATTTGAGATATTTTTACAACATATATTTTAGAATATTTATCTTTTTTACTTACACTGTACTACAATAAACATTAAAATTTTTATAATATTGTACAACAGTTGCATAAATGAATATTAATTTACAAATTGTTTATCTTTACAGTAGAGTTCGTAAAAAAAATATGACTCCTAGATCAATGCATATAGCATAAAACCCATCGACATTAAAGAAATTTTAAATGATTTATAATATATAATTTTTCCTCGTATAAGCTGTGGCAACATTCAGAAAAATAGAATTTTCAATTTTCAATAAAAATTTTTATATAGTATAAAATATAAATAACTCCATTTTTCCTGTGTATATATATGTAATAAGCCAATGATTACTAGATGCTTCCGGTTACTAATTTTAATTAATCAGTATTTATTTATTAAGATAGAGGTTTGTGACAATACAGCACAATCCTTCCGTCAAAATAATTGTTTTTAATAATACTTTTTAGGTATAGTTATAGCATTAACTAATCATTATTGACAATAATTACATTCGCCGTAGTTTAAGAAAAAATAATATTATTACTCGTGTCTACCGAAATCATTGTTTAAAAATAAAAATGACAATTATGCCATTAAAATTATTAAACATAGATCTACAATGAGATTTTTGCATTAAAAAAACATGGTACTATTCTCATTTTTAATTTACAAAAAAAGTAATCAATTTTTGTGTTTGTTGCATACATAATAATTTGTCATTTTCCCAACAGCTCACGAGAAGAAAAATTTGACGTCTTACCATATTACAATATATAAAAAAAGCTATATAATATTTCCAGGCTTCCGGATCACCGGTGCCTTTGGAATAAGCCACCGCACCTCTTGCACTTCGTGTATACGACCGCGCCGTGGATATGCACGAGCCGGTCACTGCTATATATATATATATATATATATATATATATATATATATATGTATAAATATGAAAGCAGCCTCGTCCAACCTCGGCGCGCGTACGTCGTTATCGGTCGCGCCCACATCGGTACGACGATCTCATTTCAACAGCGAACAATTACGCGTTCGATATACACCCATATATATATATATATATATATATATATATATATATATATATATATATATCGACCTCAAAGCCGAGCACCTACGACTGCTCATGGGCGCCGGTGCCACCCTGGCCGTTCTTCTCAAGGAGCTGCTCGGTTGTGTTGGGCCCGCTCGCGTCCCCGTGATGATGGATCCCCTGCTCCTTGAGTCGCTGCCGCTTGCCGCGGTTGCGCCTGTGCACGCACCCGAGGGCGACGCAGATGCAGCCGACGAAGACGCCCACGCAGGACGCAATCCAGATCCAGGTGGAGCGGGCCCTGCGCGCGTCGGCGCGCTCGCGGAGATTCGTCACGCAGCCGCCGTAGAGGCCGAGGGTGCGGTTCGTGAACTCGGGCTCGGCGCTGCAGCGCTGGCGCTGGGACTCCGGGCAGTCGAGGGGCGCCTTTAGCTGTAAGCAGATTCAAAAGAGAGAGCGGAGGACCTCGGGTTAGTTAAGTCGGGCCGGGCGAAGGTGGCGGGAGATGTGAACAATGTACGTAAAAAATATATAAATATGTAGATGGTAGGTTCTCTCGATAAAGCTCGCGTTTTCCATTTGGCAAAGATTTCTTTTTCGTTTCGCGTATATATAAAACGTGAACGTAACCTTGGTCGAACTTAATGAAATTTCAAAAAAAATTTGACTATATATATTGAAAACGTTCAGTTATCGATATCTTAGTTGATAACAAAGTCATCGAGAAAAGAAAATGAAAAAGTGTCATTTTTATTGTTACATTGCTGTAAATATGATAGAATATACATGCAGTTCTTATGTAGTGTAGATTTTAATTTAAAAACAAAGAAGTTAAATTTACAATATAAATACTAAAAATAACTTCAATATTTTTAAAACATGGTGTCTATCACATTCATGTCGCATTCATATATATATATATATATATATATATATATATATATATATATATATATATATATAATAGCATAAGTAGCTAGTTAAGCGTATAGTTCTCTACATTAAACAACATTGTTTAAAATAAGAGATGGATTTTCTTAAATTTAAAATAAGAATGAAATAAATTATACATAATGAAATTGGCTTTGTGGAATTTAATAAAATCAAATAAACTATAGATATTAGTTTAGATTTACTAAGCAATTGATTGACATTCTCAATTATTATTGAAATTGAAATAATGAAATAAAAAGCTAAATATTTCGTTAAGTTGAATATTAAAATGATTTCGTTTAGTAAGAAACGACAGTACATTTCTTAGTTTTTAGACTTCAGTATATAATCATCGAGTCAAAAAAAACTTAAGATTGTTTTAATCGATGTGTGTGGATGTGTGTGTACTTTGTTTTTAATTAGATGTCATTTGTAAAAAATTTTTAATATTTAATCACGAATTAAGTTTAATAATATATTTCTTATTTCAAATCAGAAACATTTTTATTTAAAATTTATAGTTTCACAATTTAACTCTTCAACTGTTAACGCCAGACGCTCAGTTATATTCATCACGATGAAACGGAAATTTTTCGAGCAAATTGTCGATGGCACGCGCCATAAAGATAAAAATACATTTGTATTATCAATAAATGCATCAATTATAAATTTTTTCACAAAGATGAAGAAAGGAGAGTTTTTTTAATAAATTATTCATCTATTAGAAATTGAAATGTTTTAAAGGTATATTCTTTCTAGTGAATTGCAAGTCTTATGCTCTGATAAAAACATATTAAATTTAAATAATATACTGATAGTTACATTTTTAATAGTTTTTTAAAAGAAAATTTAGAAGAGGATTAACTTTTACAATATTTAGGAAAGGTTTTTGATCGAACAGTTTATATTTACCGGACTCTAGCTATAATGACAAGCCACACTATAGGCGATCAGTAAAGTATACCTCGACTTCGTTGATCGTTCGATTTTTTTTCACATTCAACACAAGGCGAGCGAGAGGTGTGATAAACGCATTACACAATTCTCTATATAACGTGACACGGGCATCTTATTTTAGATGAAATTGTTGTTTTGTAAAATACACCGGAATTGAAAATTATAAAGGTAGAAATTAAAATTATCATTTATACCATATTACGATCCTTCGAATGGTAAAAAATTTTAATACAACCGCTAGATTAAAAGAAAAAGAAAACAACATTTGAAAATAGTGTAGCTATAATTTTCACCCTGTTTGCTTACATAGTTTTATGGCAGCTTTTCTAAAAGTGGTGTTTAAATGCTTCCTTGAAAAAACCTAACAGATCATTTACAAAATGAAGAGAATAAACGTTTAACATATATGGATTCAAAAAAAGAAATAATATATACAAATACATATAATACAATATTCAACTTTTGTAAAAGACCAAGTTTTCTCATTTTAATTAAATTATTACTCTTTAACAAATATACATATTAATATCAATACTTTATTAATTTAATGAAACTAATTTAAATGCATGAAGTGATTGATTTAACTAAATTTTTCTTTTATTCAGCATATATGATATGCCTTGAATTACATAAATGTTAGTTTTATTAAGTATTCACAACTAAATACATTTAATTGAATTTCCCAAAAAAATTCAATAGACCTGACTGTTTCCAATTAACTACCTGAGATTTATTAAAAAAAAGTATATTAATTAGTTTAAAAGAATACATCATTAAATATATTTCAATTATTGGCTTTTTTATTAGTTTCATAATAAGAAGTATAAATCCTTGCAATAAGCAAGAAAAATTCAAATTTCAAAAAAATATGTGCTTTTATACGATGCAATAGCAACAATATCACAGGTGTAAATATTTGTCTGTTAACGATTTAATATATGTGTATATACTGAATACACACACACACACACACACACACACACACACACACACACACACACACACCCATATACATATGTATTAAAGTTTACCTATATTTCTTAAGTGCAAGTAAATCGATTAATATATAAATGTATATAACATTTCTACATGTTTGCATTCCGCACACAGTTCTCGTAGTTGATGAAAATTTAATAAATCTTTATAGATTGCGAATCCATTGGTTTTTAATCATCGTTTTCACAATTGTCACGATAACGTGCACGAGATGAAAAAATGCGAGTACAATTTGAATTTATTAGTTTGGTAAGCTTGAAATTCTCTGAATTGTAGAACAAGGTAGCAACGCGAAAAATCAACAAATCAAAAATATATATTTATAGAATAATTTTATAAAAGATAGTTTGTAAAAATAGAGAAATTTAGACGGTAAAAAACTGCGTTATTTTTTATCAGTGTAAATTCAGATTTGGTTAAAAGGTAGCTGAATGAAGTTATTTCATCATCGAAATAGAGCAATCATGGAGATTTGGATAAAAAATAATTAATTTAATTCCACGTATTTTAAAAAACTTTTCATACGTATATGCGTACGAATTGCTAAATGTAAAAAATGTTTATTGCTTTATCATTGTTTTTATTCGCTTTAGTTATTTGATATCAGTCAATGGAATGGAAAGTCCACATTTGTTACTAACAAAAATTAAGATCGTATAGAAAGTAACTTTTTATTAATTTTTATTCGAATTAGTATATTAACAGTCTTATTCTTCTCCCTTTGTCTTCGTCTCTCTTCAAATGGGCTTCATTTGAATGCAACTACATAAAATGTCGACAAGAAGCACGACGCGAAATAAAGATAATAAAAAGAACACGCATATACACAGCTTACCTCAATTTTTCGAAAAACCGTCCATTGCTCGAACTCGAAGCACTCGCAAGTGCTGTGATTGAACTTGATGGGATTACCCTTGAGGTCTAAGACCTGGAGGGAGCAGAGCGAGGCGATGTCCTCCGGCGAGATCCGGGCAATATTGTTGTAGGACACGTTCAGGAGAGTAACGGTGGCCATCGGTTTCAGCTGGGGCAGCCTCGTCAGCCTGTTGTTCGAGAGGTGAACGCGCTGCAGAGGCGAGCGCACGTCGCTGATGTTGAGGGCCGAATCCGTCAGCTGGTTGTCGCTGAGGTAGAGATTGCGCAGTGAGTTGAGGTAGAAGATGCCGCGGGGCAGATCGGCCAGGCCGTTTTTGGAGAAGTCGAGGACCTCGAGGTAGTAGGTGGGCCCGAAAGCAGCCTCGTCCACGTGCTGGACGAAGTTGTCCTGGAGATAGAGGTAGCGCAGGTTGGTATATCTCGACAGGGTGTCGTTGCGCAGCACCCGGATGCGGTTCTCCCGGATGTCCAGCACCTGCGTTTAGAAATAAAGCGTGAAAATGTATGTTTTTTCCTATGATCGGCCAGTAGTTATGTAAGTATGTATAAAAGCTGTTATTTTGGGTTATTCGTTTTATTTCTCTCGTAATTCGAATTTTTTAGTTTTTGATTATTGTGGAGAGAATTGTTGGAGATATTTGTATAATTATTCAACTAAACTAGCTTTAAAACCTCTTTAAATCTATAGTAATTACTATTATTTATTTATGTTAATTGTCATGCTATTTTCCTACTATTATTCTTGGGTGAGGTGAACGACCAGACTGCTGAATGAACGGAAGTTAACGTCGTTATTTACAAGGAGAGTCTACAGTCACCGGAGAACTAATAAAAACTCTAGGCCCTACTTTGCACTAATAAAGTTAGATTATTGTTCATTGAAAAGTTACATGAATTATTCGCCTAAAAATGAAAGTAATGATTTATATTTAGATAAATACATTCCGAATTCTTCTATATAAGTTAAACATTTTTAGCTTTGTAACAATAAAACGAAGGTTCAAAGAAATTAGATTCAATATAATAATTAATTAGCTGATTGTTACCGTATTGGTTAAATATACTAGTTATTAATCTTTTTAAGCATCTTTGTTTTTCTTTTAATAAACTAGAATTTCCTTTGATATATTCTATTCTGGCATCATGTGTCTAAAAACTGACTGCAGATTTAAAAAAATAAGAGCTCTGAACACCTCCGTATTAAGCTAAACACTTATAATCTATATAAGCAATATTCATATAAAAATAAATAAAAGGAAGGTCCATTGATGCAAATAAGGTAAGATATTCATTTTTTGTATTACATCATGGTGGAAGCGATTGGTTTTTTGGTGATTACAGACTCCCCTTGTTAGTTATTATTCGATGTAAATTTTATTATTTTAATATCACATCAGACTGCTCAATAATCTTGTGTATTATCTTGACACTTAAAGTTTCTATTTTATATTTTTCGTATTATTTAGTTTGTTTTTTATTATACCAAATTGATTATATATAATATAACGTTGTATTGATACGCTACCTTTACCATTATAAAAACAATTTATAATATTTATTATTTATTTAGATTATTCATTTAAAAAAAACAATAATGTTTTGTATTAGATTGCATATAAATAAAAGAAATAAATAATAGTTTTGCAATAATTCAAAAATTAGGCACTACTCTGCTTTTCGTTATATATTTCATATTTTTATAAATCATTCTTGTATATGTAATAGCAAAAGACTACAGTTTTGCACGAAGAAAAGTTCATATGTAAAAAATTATAATATAAATGTAATTATGGTGATTTACTGATACTGGATGGATCCTTACCTCAATGTCAGACTTCAGTTTATTTGGAATATTGTTGAGCTTGAGGTCCTTGCACTGTGCCTGCAGCAGATTGTACGATTTCGAGTAGCGACATTTATTAACGACCTGATCCGGATCTAGCAATATCGATCCCATCGCTACGTGTGCCAGATTGGTCATCACGACCAGGACCGTCAGGAGCGTCAGCAGTGGCTTCATATCTGCAACTGAAGACCGAGAATATGCATAAGTATTTTGGACGAAAACTTTCCAAAATAATGTTTTAAAACGGGGATGGTGCCTCTTCGATTGTTTTTGATAGATAAATTTAGAATTAATTAAACTACAAAAAGAGAGATTGTAACATCAAATCATAACGAAGAAATTAGCTTAATCGTTGATATTGCTTTACTATTGTCTATATTTTTTATTTCAACATTGTTTCATTTTAAAAAATTTTGTAAACCACAGTTGTGCATGATATTTGTATTAGTTGGAATTTTCACGTAATAGTATTTAATGATATTTATTTATATCAAGACTCTAACGCCGATAAAAATATTTGTTAATTGAATTAAATATAGTAATGAAAAAATAAAAAAGTTTACATTTGAAAACGGAACGATCTTTCTATGAAACTTTATATAATTTTACCGTGACAAATTAATAATGAATAACACTGCTATAAAAAACATTTTATCATCCTTGTCTTTTCTCACCAAAGAAATTGAATAAATAAAATATGCAGGGTGGAAATGTTGTAAAGTTTTATCTTTGAAAGTTAAATATATCATATTATCAATATTAAAATGTAACCAAATCAACAATATATGTTTTCACATTATGTGGCATATAGCCGCGTTTTAGTTTAAGGACGGGACTGAAGGATATTTCTATCACTGAAGTATCATAAAGTTTTTGAATAATTTCGCGGATAATATTCTATTTTGAATATTGAAAATATAGTATAACAATTTTGGTTAGCATATTCAATCTTGAAATTGATTTCAAGATCAAATTTTTTATCTATTATTTCAACGTCTAAATTGCTAAGCCCACGTATTTTTATTTATTCAATACGAAAAAGTATTACAAATGATAAAACGCATCTTCAAAATAAATATAAAGCTAAGATATTTTATTAATATAAATTTCTATTAGCAGATGAGTACATAGTTGTTTGCAGAAAATTTCATATATATATATATATATATATATATATATATATATATATATATATCTATCTTTAATTCAACCTAACTATAGAAAAGTTACGAGGGAAAAGCGTTGGAAAATTTCGACCATATATGCGCTTTCGATGCACGTTTTAAACACGATGAGTGTTAGATGAAGATTAGATTTCCATAGTTAGAGGATTCAATAGTAAGGCATACGGTGATTCCATTCAAAATTAAAATTTCGTACTAAATTAAGGCTGCATTGTGTATAACACCAAGTATGATCTAAATAATAACATCCGGGACAGTTTTATCGGTTAGAAATGTTGAGCCTATGAGTGCATTCAAAACCAGTACACCGTCGTAGGCGCAACAGGAAGATATTTCACGGACCGCTTGATCTCCTCTACCGCTGATAAAAGTAGCGCACAAGGCTTTGGAGAAGGGTGGGAAGGGGGTGCCAATGCCCGCGAGTATCGGGTTATAGAAAAAGCAAGGAGCGAGTAACGACCGATTTACACCAAGCGCACCTGATGTTTTTGTTGGTTTCCTTGCTGAGAACTATAAATATATATACTGGCGTGGCATAGAATAGACAAAGAGCCACCGCGGACCAACCGAAGCTCGAGTCCGTGCGATTCTACTCAGCCGTGAAGATTCGCTCGCGCGCCGCGAGCAGAACCAAACGCGAGAGCTCTCATACACCGGCTCGCTCTACAATCATTATATTATACAAACGATCGGCGCAGGCGTTGCCAGGGCGCGGAAGGATGTATAACGTGTGCGCTGCCTGGACGCAGGTATATATATGCAATTGCATTAGACACACACACACACACGCGCGCGCGCGCAGACTAAGGACGATTCAGCACTGCAGGGGCGAACAATCGTACGATGAACTCGTACGAATACATATATGAGATCGGAGAGGAAGAAAGAAACGAGCTGCTTCATTGTATTGGCTTCCGTCCATTCTTGGCCAATCGATGGTGGGATGAAAACACGCGTATAGAGAAAGAGAGAGAAAGAGAGAGAGAGAGAGAGAGAGAGAAAGAGAGAGAGAGAGAGAGAGAGAGAGAGAGAGAAGAGAGAGAGAGAGAGAGAGAGAGAGAGAGAGAGAGAGAGAGAGAGAGAGAGAGAGAGAGAGAGAGAGAGAGAGAGAGAGAGAGAGTGAGAATTACATGGCTCGGAATAATTCGCACGTGTGTGTGTATGCAAGTTTTCTGTACTGATTCATTATTCTTGCTTTATTCTTGACCATTGTTATACTTATCTGAAAAAACTTAAATATATGTATGTATATATATCCTTGAATATATAAACTATATAATCTGACGCGTAAGCATATTTCATTTCAAAACGAATGCATCTCGTCTCGCATACGTTTCAAACTGCGCAATGACAATGATATATATATACTTGTGTGAATATCTAAAAATTGAATCAGCTGAAATCGTTGTGCATAATGGTATTCATCAAGAAATGACAGAATTCCAGTGAAAACTCGAATCCGTAAAAAAGACGATCGCAAGAACAGCCTAGTTCATAGAAGATTTTCACATATACATGGACATGCATTTAGTAGAAAATTACATTATTTATATTATATTAGAAAATTATATATAATGAATAAAGTTCTTATGTATTATATACTTCCACACAAAGTGGAAGTATATAATACAATAATACGATAATCCAACTCAATGATTTTGAACAAAATTTATGCATTTTACTACTTACACTTTTCAGTCAGAATCCCTTCGTTCAAAATCCTTGAATTAGAATCTTTTTTTATAAAAAATTAATCGTCTTGGCGCCAAAACTTATTTCACTAACAGAATTTGTTATAAAGTATTAAGATGCTAATGGCCTATGTCATGAAATTTTATTAAGATACATAATATGAGTGAATTTGAAGAAAATTTATACTAAACATGAACAGAAAAAGAAAAAGATCTTTTACACTATAAGTCACATTCTGACTTCCTCAGTAAAATGATAAAAATCTGATGATGGAATTTATAGAAGTTAATACAAGAACCACTTCGAAAAAACTGTGCGAAGGAATTAATAAAAATATAGTTCTTTTTTTTCAATAGTAGTTCTATACCTATACCGCAGGGCCATGCATTTTCTGAAGAACCAAGACGAGAAAAGAATCCACAACTATTTGACACATAAGTAAGAAGCGATACTTTGGAATTACAGTTCCCAAGACAGATCGGTTTAACGCTCATCAATATTCAAGAAACAAGTACGCTAACGAGTACACCACGTCCTTTCTGAGAATGCCGATGCTCGCGTATTTTGTCGAAAATGTATTCATGAACAATTACAACCCAATCTAAGTCAACTTTATGTATATACGATAAGTGTCCATAGGTGGACGATAAAGAATTTTGTTATCCAATAAATTTCCTATTTATAAAAACTCCTAAATCTCATTTTCCAACGTTTTTTGCTTTGACAGAATTTTTGAATCCGTACGCCTGCAGCATATTGCGTGCTTGCTAATTTTTCAAGGTATATATGCGTATATATTTGGAAGAATTTAACAATGTAAAAAGGCAACATACTTTCAAGCATAACAAAACGTCTGCGTCTCTCATGATATTTTTTTATAAAGTGAAAAATGTTTTATTTAACTTTAAAAGCTACAATATAATTCAACAACGTATAATAAATAATAAATTCATACTGAAATAAATAATCGAGGTCTCTAAAAATTTGTTCTCATAGCAAACGCGTATACATAAATATATATTTTTTCCAATTGCGGATAGTTTTTTTATTAACCAACAATTGGTCTTCACAATAGAATGCAGAATAGCTTGCTTAATAAGGATTATAATACTGATGGAAAACGTGGGATGAACGATGAAAATAAAGTATTGGTTAGAAGAATTTGAAGAAAAAATCTTTCTCTTTACAGCCATCTGAAAAATCATTTTAATAATTACATTGTGTATAAGTCTTTTTGTTATGAAATTGGCACTCTTTAATCTTCTAATAATATATATTTATCGCGCCTGATCCTAGCTCCTTAGAATAAAATATTAAGAGACTTTCAATTTACTTTACCTAAGAAAATACATTTTTTAAGAGAATAACGATAACATCCATTGAATATTAAACATATTTATACACGCACGTATAGAATTCAATTAATTGACACATGTTAAAAAAATTAAAAATTCCATAAATTCAGATAATAAATAAATAAATTATTAAATGAATTTAAAAGGCTATAGTCAAGTTTCAAACTTATAGGCTAGAGATAAAACTTACTCTTCCAATTATCGATCCTTCACAACTTTTAACTCGACTTTTCACATAACTTATCGCATAGACGAATATGCGTCAAAATTTCGTATTTTTTTTACTTTTAAAATGTCTTATAATAAGTTTAATGTTTAATAATTTTAATTGATTAGTGACATGAAAATATTATTTACTAAAATTCTTCGATTGTTATAATACTTTACAATAAATTAACATTAAGTAATAATAATATTAAAATAATCAGAATATTTCACGTGTGTCATGAATATATATAAATTCAAATGTTGATAAAATACGATTTCATTTCTTCGCGCAAATTTAGCTACACCGCCAACCGGTAGTGATAAGAAAAATATATCATCCGTCGTAACAAATATCTTTAAGATTTCAATATAAATTTTGTTTAAGGTTGTTACGTACTTTATCCGAATACATAATAAACATCGTGCTTATCGCAGGTTAGTATATAATCATATCTCGTGCTCACTTTTATCTTTAAATGAATCTTTACAATTATTTTTTATTAATAATGAAGTTTTTAAACATTTACTGTATTGTACTAAATTGAATTCGATTGAATTGTATCATTTAAGAATTATGTGCTGAAAAAAATGTCATATTATTTCTAGAAAATTTCATTTCTTCAAAATTATATTAATATTCTAAAATAAAAGTCAAAAAATCAATGAACGAAGAGAAGAAATAACAACTAGCTGTTTATTATTTTTTCCAGCTTGGAAAAAATAATATTTGTAATTTCTGAAAAAAGATAATCATACGTGTAGGAAAACGTCTGATTTAAATAAAATAATTTATTCAATCAAGAATATAATCTTTTAGCATTAGAAAATAATTAGTAATTTTTTCGCAATTGATAAGCTACTTTTAGTATAATTTATATTTCAGTTAAGAAAATATATTTGGTTATTTAAGCAGCAAGTTAGCAATTGAATACAATTTTTTCTTTTACATCAAGTAATATTTTAAAGAATATAATAATGTTTTTTAGTGTATTAATATTTCTACGCACTAATCATGATTTATTACTCTTAATAAAAATTAATATATTTTTAATTAATTTTTAATGTTTTATGAATTTTACTTTATACATGCTTGGAGTTCTATTTAAATAAAAATATTGCAAGAAATTATAGAATATTGAGAGATTTTTATAGTAGTTTTCATTTATGTTACTTAAGCGAACATTGATTTTTTTACTATGTAAGTATATAGTCTTTATGTATATTTATAGAGCCTTTTGCTTAATTTCTTAATTAACTACAATACATTTACATACGATTCCGCAGAATGCCTATTAATTAAAAATATAAAATAATTATTTTTACAGGTAAGTAGATAGGTAGGTAAAAAATGTTAAATATAGAATATATTTGCACTATATCTACTAAAATTCATGAAAATTTATATTAATTATAGGTTTTAAATTTATAATAATAGGTGTCTAGAGATATATGTAATATTGGTATCTTACCTAACATATTAGTACTATATTTTGCACGGCGACCATAATCACATAAAGAAATAGAGTTCTGATAAATATAATAAAATTCTAATTATAATTTAACTTTTCTTATTGTCACTATTTTTCAGTTGATTTTTAGGAAGCACTGTCATTATTTTACTAAGAAATTTAAAGAGATACGAGTTTCTATTCTTTTTAGAAAACATAATGTGTTTTACTATATTTCTGTCTTATGAATGAATTAGAGATACAAGCGTACCAAAAGCAAGTTCTACTCCACGGGCATAAATTTGTTAAACTATATAGAGAAACGCGCCGTACGCGAGTAAATAAGGTATGAACCCAGAGGAGTGCAACATTTCGCAGTGTCTACTTTAAAATGGCATCGGCATTAGCATCTGGCGACAAGCTGCTTCATGCAAGAACGTGAAAAACGATACCTAGGAGTGAATATCAGAATGAGTGTGAAAATAAAATAAAGGGAATCCGCAAAGAGGGAGGATAGAGAGAAAGAGAGAGAGAGAGAGAGAGAGAGAGAGAGAGAGAGAGAGAGAGAGAGAGAGAGAGAGAGAGAGAGAGAGAATGTCTGTGTGCATGTAAGAGGAAGTGAATATATGGCTGGGTTGGAAAGAGTCTTTGAAGAGGAATAGGAAATTAAATATGATGATTTTATGGTAACAATTATTAAAAAGTATCATATAGACATATCATAATGGAATATTCAACAACTAAATAGAATTTATTCTATAGATGTTTAAATAGAATTTATACGAAATATATTATATAATACATTATACAGTGTGAAAATTCAACTGAAGGTAAAGAAGGGATCGGCATTAGCAATGGATTTTCAGAACACATTAGAACGCATATCGTCATTTTAAATCATTCAAGGATACATTGTATTGAGAGTGGATTATCTAATCTGAAAATCTAAATTTTCACAAATTCTAATTTCTTGTGTAATAGAAAATAACAGTCCTTTAAATGCGATCATATACATCAACAGATCCATAATCTTTGGTTGATTCTAATATCCTTATATTATATTTTATTTAATAGGTTTGATGTAATAATTGTATTTTCTGAATATTGCATCGATCGTTTGCACATACTTTTTAAAGCTTAAGAGAATTAAAGGACGTGTTTAAATTAAAATTATATAATCATTCAATCCAAAGTTAGATCGATCGTTATCATCAGCTTCGTTATTCCATGCATCGTCAGAAAGCCAGAATAACAATATAAACACCGACCTAACAAATAACGCGTAAATCCTCGAAAAAATTCCAATCCCAATTATATATCAGGAATAAATGCGCACGCGATTATTATGTAAAAATAATCAAGAAAAGCAAAGAAAGGATAGCGCCACGCGCGTTCTTGACCCGCTCATTGTGTATTCTGTATTCTTTCATCTTGCGGATTTTTTCCCCAATCCACGGCACAGTTGTTTAGCTCCATTTCAAAATGGAACCGCATATGCAACTTTCACAAATCGCGTGGCCGTGTATTATTTGATTCGTATATAGATAAATGAAAGGGCCCCGCAACGCGTAAAGAATGGTTGTTTCTTCCAATAAAGGACATAATTTTTTACAAGGTTGTTAAAACATATAGGAATAAAAATAATAAAAAAGACTTATTTTTCGTGAAACGCTAAATGCTATATCGATACTTCCAGTCATTGGATTATTGAGTACATTTTTAGAGGCTTAAAGTCCCAAAATGTGTCCACTTTTCGATTTCCATCGAAAACATTGGAAAATAATAATAGGTTCTCGCAGTTCGACACGTTAATGGCATTTCAATCATGTCTCGCAGTGGTAAAATGTTTATTTTGCTCTAAGGAAATTTTGGGTTTGAAATTCTGTCGAATATTTTACTGTGAAAATAGAGAATAATTATGGAAAATATATAGAATTTACAAAATCTTTGTTCAAGCTAACAGCTTTCAAAAATTATTATATTTCAAGACTATGTGTTACGAGCACACGATAATTTAATCAAAGAGAGTTATGTTATAAGTAATATTTTAAGAAATAAGACATTTATTTAGTTTATAATTTTATATGTAAATATAAGTTAAAAGAAATATAATATGGCTTAGGTTCTATTTTAGATTTAAGAAATGTAGATATAAATAAAGGGTGTATTATAAGTTTCTTATAGCTAGTTTTAGTATTCTATAGAATTACTTTAGTATAGTTTGCAAAAATATATAGCTTAATCTCCATAGAAATTTCGTTAAAGAACGCGACTCAATGAAATATATTCGTATTTATTATTATATAAAAGTTTGAATGATTGTACATTTTCCTTTTAATAATAATAGTAGATTTATACATTCGGCATAATCTTAAGTTAAATAACTGAGAAGTTTGATATTATCGGTTCAGGTGTCTAAAAAAAAAATATAATGTGATCTCGCAAGATGACTAATCTCGGACAAAGCGGCTCCGCGGGCGACAATAATGTGGCTGGGAATTATAGCTATTCGTTTCTTTTAAATAATATTAAAATTAACTTCAGTTCGATCTTTTATTAAAAGAGAATGAAAGTTGAATAGAGTTGCAATAAATGATCGCGAGCGAACTCTTGTTATAGGCCAAATTATTTGTACAACTAAGGTGTATAATTGATCCGTGCCGTGACGGGAAAACTAAAGAATTTTTCTTAAAATAGCTTTTATACGATATCACAAATAAGGTGTCCGAATACTTGCTACGGAAAAATTCTTGTTGTTTTCGAAAGAGTTTAAAAGTTTATGCTTTCTAAAAGCAATGATCCGTGCTGTGACGGGAACTTCCCAATATTTTCTTTAAAAGAGCTATTTTGCGGACTTATAATCAGATAGGTCGCATTCTAGCTTTTATAAAATATTGAGAAGTTCAAAATCAGGTAACGTGTTCAGCATGCCACCTCGGACTTTTCGACCGCCAGGCTGCGCAAGAGTTTGGGCTGCGATCGGCGAGTGAGGCTTATCGTCCGAAATTTGACCCCGAGTCGAGGGGAATGTAGTTTATAAAAGACGCTGTATGAGAACGCGCTGAATTATTGTTCTCTGGTCTCTGCTCAGGTCAAAACTTGTTACTAAAAATTTATTCAAGCTACTAGTTTTGATTTTATTTAAATAAATTCAAAGTCCCAGCTCCATTGTTTGTTATAAATATATTTAAAATGATGTCAAAATTAAATGCATTGAAATGTTGCGAGCGGTTTATATAATTACACCTAATTATTATTCATTTGTTCACCGCTATGGAGACATTTCACTTATAAATAACAAAAAGAAAAAGATCGTAAAAACATCTCCATAGCAACCAAAGCGAATAAAACTGCTTGAAAACGCTTGAGCGGCATTCTTTCGCATTAGCCTCCGAAATATCAACGTGTTCATATTTGTAATTCATTATTTGTATTCATTTTTTAAACAATTATAAAATTTATTATTTATTGTGAAATAATTTATTTAAAATCCCAATAAAATATTAGTTTATCACAGAATACTATGTTTATATAAATTAATCAATAATTAGTTCATATAATATATGCGTAAGGTAACAAAGTGTTTAAATTATTTTATTGTTATTACTGACACTCTGTTGACAAATGTTTTTTATTATATAAAGTTTAATTTTGGATGTTCAAAAGCACGAACTTAATTATCCAGTCATATGATCTCGAAACAGTAGTGTATTGATACTAAAATTTGAAATGATATAATGCTATAGATAATTTTGGAAATCATTGAATTGTCCATTCCGTCGATGTATGACATTTTCTAATGCTGATGCAAAAAATCCGTGTTTAATCCGATTTACAAAACCTATAAGTTATTCTTAAATCATAAGAAATAAAAAATTTTTAAAAAAATAAATAAAAAAAATAAAAATAAATCAATAAAAAAATAAAAAAAGAAAATTAACGAAATAACTACATGAATAGTAACTAATTGTTCAAAGTATTCAATATTTATATTTTCATTTTCAATAGTGTTTTTGTTACTAAATACAAATCTGTGCTGTGAATGACAAATTTGTGTTTAGCAAGTCAAAAGCGTTACATGTACATTATATCTGATTGAGCATAAAAAGTACTTAATTTTCTTGCACTGCCGAGTCTTTCCTCCACTTCACCAACAGCTGAACTTAAAGAAATATTTCATACGTGTAAAGAAATATGTAGAAAAAAATTGATCTGATAATGGAACTTTTCATGTTGCTAGAAAGAACAAAAAATTGCAAAAATCAAAAATGACCCGTCCATTGGATGAAACCTTTTGTACACACGCACACAGGCACGCACACACGTGCGAGTATTCATGGATTCACATGAGCGTAATGTTCGACGTTGATTGTGTTAGAAATACAAAAATTTATATATCAAAACGGCATATAGTTAAAGCACTTGCGAAGAGGAGGTCGTGATAACAAGTTCGCAATGGTTGAGCAAAATAATGTATACATATATTCAAGCTTCTTTAAGATACACATCCAAAGATAGACGAGAAAACGTGGGGAACGCCGAGAGGAGAGATTCGTGCCGTGAGCAGATTTCCATTTATATACGTTGTTTTTACAATTTATGGATATAATATTGATAAAACCCTGTTGTGTAGCAGCAGAGTTTTGTGTAAAACAGCATGTATGATGCTACATACTCTTTATCAAAGAAGCACTTTCAAATATTTAAAGAAAAAAAAAACATAAAATATAGGAATCTTTTCTTAATTATTTATAAGTATTAAAAAAAAGTAAAAAACTTATAAAGTATATTTATGTAAAACATTCATAATTTTAATTAATATAAGAACCTGGATCTGACTGTTAGATATGGGTGACGAATTGGGGTCATTTCGACCGAGACGGCTACTACCAATCAACTCCAAAATTAGCTCTGTGAAGTTTTAGGACCTAACGCTGACCCATTTTGAAGATACGGTAGATACTTTCTTACTTACAATAGTAATTCCGAATCTTTTTAAATAAAGTTATGTATATTACACGGCGAGTTAGCTTCAAAGGGCCACTAGATGTGGATTTGGATTCCTCATCCAAATTATTAATTCAATATGATATGTTATTTGAATCGACAGTTGACACATTATAATTGTAACTTCATATACTTACAGGTGTATTTTTACTTGACAGGTACCTTTTTTTCTACATCTATTTGATATTATCTATTTGATATTAGAGATGTTTTATAACAATCATTTTATGCTTTTAAATTCCTTGAATAAGTGATTTTTTCCTAAGACATTTTATTTAGAATTCTTCATTCTTTAGTAAGAAATATATTTTTACTTGATCATTATGTTAATTGTATTGTTATGTGTGTGATAAATAAATAATATATTTATTTTACATAGGTGCAGGAATATGGAATTCTCAAATATAAGTGAACATGAATTTTCAATAAGTAAGTATTTACTTGTTTGGTTTTAGAGAATAATATCGCCGTATCGTCAGACTAGAAGGAGATAAAATGTGGAAAATGGAAATTGAAGACTTTGATTCGGACCTTCTATGAATATTTACTAAAACTCAGCGATATCAGCGGTACCAGTGGCATAGTATATTACGTTATAGGTATGACGTGGTATAACTCGGGCACGCATATCTATGCCATGTCACATATATATAGTCATGCATATGTTACATTGGGTCACGCGGCAAACTGTATATAACGAACCGGGCCGCATTCGATATGGACCATCAAGGGTGTGATGAGGGGGTGGGGGAGGCTCATTTGAATAGACGCACCGATGCAGCATAACCGATACTGCAGCCGGCTGGCAGCTCGATCGCGTGATCCATCTGCTAAAAATAATAGCACGATCGACCGCTCCCGCGGCATTAATATACCTACGTCTTATTACATTCTTCGCTCTCGCCGCGCGTGGCTCTATTCCCATTACATATGATTATATATATATATACACTGCTTCCGCTACAGGAACCATCGCTCATACTGCAGTGCTTATTCACGTTCGGAAGCTCCGATAACTTTTCACGATACTTGCTCGCCACGCATTAGAAAATACAGATTAACAGATATTCTAGATTAATTTATATAGCATGCAAAGATCCGCTTGGGAACTGTGCACGCGAGCTTTGATATATTATATCGTTGTAGCTCCGATCGTGTGAATAATATATATATATATATATATACATAGAACAGAACACAAGAGAAGCAACGTGTAATTAACAGAGATTAATCTTTGAAATAGTGACAGAGCATTTGAATGAGAGTTTGGATTTCGTTTGCTAGATATGGACGGGCATGAAATAAAATGATAATTTTTAAAAACTTCATATTGCTTCTATAACAAATTATATAACTACAACGAACCGATTCGTTATTTTAAAAATAAAGATATGATAAATTTAACTATTTTAAACAGATTGAAAACTCTATACGTATATTAAAAATTTTCAAGAAATTGAATATTAATGGAACATAATTTCGTATGAGGAAAAAGATTTGATATGGCAGCGATCTAAATACAATAAAAAATGTTAAAGATATTCAACGGTTTTAAAATTAAAATTCAATAGTTTTAAAAGACTTACTAATGAGCTTATTAATCTATACGCTTTTATATTGTTTTTTAAAAAAAGACTTATTAAAACTTATTAAGACCTTTTGAAGAGGATCAAAGAAAATGGAATATGTTAATTATAATTTTCAAAATATAGATGAACTACAGATTTACTTTCAAGCAATTAAGATAAAACTATATTATCTAATCTCATTTCTTACGTAATAGCATGATATCATGATAACGTATTATGATTTGATGTATAACTATATTATATATATGCACGTATGGATGCATATATGTATGCATAACTATTAAACTCGCGTGTTTTAATGGAATTTCAAAGCGTTAGTCTCTATTGGATTTTCAATATTTAAAGTTAATTATTCGTTTGGTTCGGTTACCTACACTAGACACGAAATTGATTGTACTTTTCGGCTTTCGATATGTTTTGCGCGTAGTAAAAACTGTATTTGAATCTCTCTCTCTCTCTCTCTCTCTCTCTCTCTCTCTCTCTCTATATATATATATATATATATATATATATATATATATATATATATATATATATCAACATAGTTTAGATACTTTAATTGAAAATAATATATATACTTTTTTATGCGAAAATTTATATTCATTCGAAATAGAAATTTTAAAGAATGAAAGCTCAAGAATGACGCACACACAGAAAATATTCGAA